>VIAB01012232.1:33915-52795 GCA_009801035.1 Oophaga pumilio
CCCATAGGCCATAATGAGTTGTGTTGTGTAAGCGGTTTTGTCGCATTTTCGCGGCAAAAACGCTAGGAATCTGCAACGTGTGCACAGACCCTGAATGTTGGGAAGCGGTTAATATGACTGTGTAGCCCTTTAAAAGATAATCCAGTTGAACCCTTTATGACCACAAAGTGCAGTTTCAGGAGCAAATAAACATGTTTTGAAGTTCAGTCTGGAAGTGCATTGGAGTCTGATGATGCACTTACAACTCCTTATCCTCTGCTATATTCCTGAACTAGCAGCACCCTCCCCTAGCTTTTTGACAAAGTGTTTGCTCTGGTATACTGACTGCTGACTTGTCAATCAGCCAAGGGAGGGTGCGGCTATTTTGGGAGCCAGCTCTAACATTCTGTTGGCAAGTAATGACTAAAGGCCCACTTTGCTCCTTGTGATGACACCCAGGTAAGGAGCATGTAACAGATCTCATCTTGAGGCTTCGGAGTGTCAAGATACGCTTCCAGAAACAGACATGCTTTGAGGATGTGGAAATATAGATATAAAATCTATATACATACCAGAGTAAGGAAACTTCATCAACAAAATGGTTCACTTTACTACAATGAGCTAGTAATTTTTTTAGCTCAGTGGTTTGGAGTAAAAAAGTGTTTTAGGTAAGATTGATGGCTGTTTTCATTTTTACAGCGATAATAACCTGAGAGCTTTGTTATTGCTCTAATATACAGTATGTGACCTCCTTGAAGGTTGCTTGTGAGATGAAAACATAGGAACTTCTCTGATGGACAGGAAAGTGTAATTATCCAGCATTTTTCACAATCTCTGCCTGGTATTAGCTGTTGTATTTTCAGACCATGCTCCAGGCACTACAGATGGTATTGCCTAACACACTTTGGCTGTATTATTATGAACATTTGCCTACCACATGATATCTTTTAAGTGATATACCCCGTGAATGATATAACTCCCAAACAGCCAACACAGAAGGAGAGATTTCATGGCCAAAATAGAAAATTAAGATGTTGTAAGTAACTGATTTACTCGATGGCAGCCTTTTTGTGATTTTACTGTATAATTTGAAAGAAAAGAGAAAAAAACACTGAAAAGAAACACTCAACAAAGCAAAATCACAGTCCATCATTACTTTAAGACATGACGGTCAATCAATCTGGAAAATTGCTATAACCTTGAAGGTATCCAAAAGTGTAATCATAAAAAACATCTATTTGATTGGCCCCAAGATTTCTGAAATATGTTTGTGAGAGCAGTTTGTGTTGTTAGTGTTAACTTTAGCTAATTAGATGTGTATATATATATATATATGCTAATGCCAGCTCATATGTAGAGATAAGCTGAGCCGCATTATAGCATGCTTATTTTTTTTCTATTTTTTTAATAATAAAAGTTTTTTGTTATCTGTATTTTCTTTATTGGTTATTCAAGATGGTAAATACAAAAGAAACAATCACTGTGGCACCCCTGAGGGTTCTGTCGCCACAAAGGTACTGCATCTCAAGCAGAGGTGTGGCACTCTACTCTCAGGTAAGGAAGGGGCACTGCCAGGACTCACACACTTACACCCAACACCAGACCTCTCAGAGCTCGGGAGGAGCTAGGTATAGGGGGTGGGTGGAGAAAGTAGAGAAGGGGGAGGAGTCAGAGAGTGGTGTACACTGGTCTGTGAGACCAGTAAGGGAGTCTGCTGGAGGGAGAGGAGGAGTGAGTAGCTCCTGAAGGAAAGACAGACAGAGAAAGAGTCTACAGGGGGGCTGAAGCTGAGAGCAGCTTGTCCCCAGACGACAGATGGAGAAAGAGAGAGAGAGACTCCAGAGGAGGAGAGGAAGAAGAGGTCCTAGGGGCACGGGTAGTGAGGAATCCACCCGTGGGACCGTATCCACGCTGACTGTAGTCAGGTGGAGGGACCAGGTCGCAGTTAGGGGACCGACCCCAAAACTAGTGGAGAAACTAAGGACTCAGCTAGGAAACCGGAGGCTGCAGTATCTGCATGTGCTACAGCCACATTCAACACGTTAACTGAAAAGGCAGACATATAGGATCCAGGGGTCTGACCAACATCGCCCGACAAGATCTGAATCTACTGGCTCGGGACACTGTGTGTGAAGACGCAGGGCAGGAGAGGTGGTAGCCAGCATAGTGAGATGGCCAGGAAAGAAGCATCTAAGGGAGTTCTGGCAACGTGCACCCCAAGCTACCAGAGAGCTGTCTGGACCACTGACCCTAAAGATACAGCACACCCCGGCTGGGGATTGTAACATCAGAACTGTGAATAAAACCTATTTATTGCTGCGTCATCTGCCCTGCACTACAACAACCATCATCACCATTCTTTTACACATACAACTGCTCTGGGGAATAGCTCTACCTGTGGAGAGCTGTACCAACTCTGCTGCATTAACAAATGCCCCAGAGGACTGATCCTGCAGCGTCGGCTAACATCTTATTTGCCGAATATCACAGGTGGTGTCACAAACTATATCTTATAAACTTTATTCCCCTTATCATCATTTTCATTGGATGCCCAGGGCCACGCACCGGGTCACTGCTGCCATGACACATTCCCTTAAGAACCGGCCCGGTACCGAGTACTCCCTCTGCCCTGGCGGGCACTCCATCACTCTCTCGAGTAATTAAATAAACCTATTAATATGTTTTTTTAATAAGAGTTAAATATCTAGAGTGCCAGTTATTACATTTATTAAAACATTTTGGCATTGGCTTTTCAAGTTTTGCTCAGTTGGCACAATTAAGTACTGGCAGACTGTTCATAATTTTATCTTTTTCTCAATTTCTTTTACCATACTTCAGTGAAAAGGAGACAGTTTCATCAACCCAACTAAATGACACTCACTCTACAGCGTTCCTCTTTCTGGCTCAACAGCCATTCTGTGGAACCAACATGTATGCAGTATATGTATGCAGAGCAGGCTGTCAATTAATATATAAGATGAAAAAAAGTTGGACTGAAAGCCCTAGCCAGCTCACCAACCGCCACAGAAGCACGAGAACCCGCCTGGACTCCAGCGTGACTTCACTGAAGAGGATGAGGAAAAAAAAATATGTTCCAGCTTCTAAAATTCAATTCTTTATTATTCCCATAAAAACATGAAATTATGGCTATCTCCTTAGATTTAAATGTATGCGCTAAAAGCGCTAATGGCAGCTTACGCGTTTCGAACCTATAGGGATCTTTATCACGTTTTTATGGGAATAGTAAAGAATTGAATTTTAGAAGCTGGAACATATTTTTTTTTCCTCATCCTCTTCTGTCAATTAATATCTAGCGGAGTGATTACAGTATCATTACTATATAGAACCGCTCCCTGCACCTCCTCTAGGACTGAAAGAGAAGATATGATTTAATTTTCTCATTGCTCCAGTAAGTCAGGCAGATATGATTTTAAAGTTATTAAGCCTACATTTGCAGATACATAACATTTCCCGACATGACAGTTCGCCTTTAAAGAGATATCAGTATACATTCACATGATCCCAACTTTTTTTGGTAAGGGGGTAAGGGCGTAAAGTTGAAATTTAGCTGACATCTAACTCTGTACCCCTAAATACTCTACATAGGAGTCCCTGGATGTATGCAAGCAGTTGCATTTTGATTGTGGACATCTTCAGAATACGTTCTGGCTCAATTTGTGTGGCACTGGACCCCTTCAACTTAACAATAAAGAAAACTGATGTTTTTGCAAAAAAGTCTTGTTTACTGATGTTGAAACATACAGTACAGACCAAAAGTTTGGACACACCTTCTCATTCAAAGATTTTTCTGTATTTTCATGGCTATAAAAATTGTACATTCACACTGAAGGCACACTGGAATTATACATTACACTTTACAAAAAAGTGTGAAACAACTGAAAATATGTCTTATATTCTAGGTTCTTCAAAGTAGCCACCTTTTGCTTGGATTACTGCTTTGCACGCAGAAAAGGTAAACGGCTGGACTCTACATGCCTGGTTCCCACCGTGAAGCATGGAGGAGGTGGTTTGATGGTGTGGGGGTGCTTTGCTGGTGACACTGTTGGGGAATTATTCAAAATTGAAGCAGTGAGCGGTCCAGCTCACCCCAAACCATCTCGATTGGGTTCAGGTCTGGTGACTGTGGAGGCCAGGTCATCTGGGGTAGCACCCCAACACTCTCCTTCTTGGTCAAATAGCCCTTACACAGTCTGGAGGTGTGTTTGGGGTCATTGTCCTGTTGAAAAATAAATGATGGCCCAACTAAACGCAAACCGGATGGAATAGCATGCTGCAGCAAGATGCTGTGGTAGCCATGCTGGTTCAGTATGCCTTCAATTTTGAGAAAATCCCCAACAGTGTCACCAGTAAAGCACCCCCACACCATCACACCACCTTCTCCATGCTTCACGGTGGGAACCAGGCATGTAGAGTCCATCCGTTCACCTTTTCTGCGTGCAAAGCAGTAATCAAAGCAAAAGGTGGCTACTTTGAAGAACCTAGAATATAAGACATATTTTCAGTTGTTTCACACTTTTTTTGTAAAGTGTAATGTATAATTCCACATGTGTTAATTCATGGTTTTGATACCTTCAGTGTGATTCTACAATTTTCATAGCCATGAAAATACATAAAAATCTTCGAATGAGAAGGTGTGTCCAAACTTTTGATCTGCACTGTATGTAACAAGTGTAGCAGGAACATTGTTTGACTTATTCTTGTGCACAATTGAGGCACATTCATAATGGTTATGGAGGGCGGCACATTAGATGTGAGGAACGTTGCATATGCACAACAGGATACGCTAAGGGCCTCCATCTTGCCTGTACAGGGACACACGGGTCAATGTATGTGTTACTCTGTGCCCACTGCACCCTAGCTGCACTCTTGTGAATAGTATAAGGGAGCTCTCACTAGCTACCACCTTACAGAGGTGTCACAGCCTGGCTGATCTCATATTCTTTCACTGCTGATCTCCAGGTCTCACTCGCACAGACTTGCTTTAAATCTTCAAGCTTACGTCCACCAACTTGCCTGCTGTGAGGGAAACTGTGGCCACTATAGATTGCTTGCTAGATAACTTGCTCCCTTGCCGGTCTCTTACTTCCACACATACCCAACGATGACAGAACTCTCTGAGGGTGCCCTTTTTCTCTCCAGCTCTCTCACCTGACTACCCAACCAATGAAATGAACTTGATACCAGGCTGTTTGCGCAAACAGCCTGGTATCAAGTTCATTTTATTAGTATTCCTATGGTTGCTTAGTTTTAGCCATGCACTAGTTACCAGGAACTTGCAGCATACCGATCACAGAAGAAACTCACCTCTGAACATCTTATGGTCCTATAGTGACCTATATGCAAGTATTCAAGCCATTTAATGTTATCTCATTCACCTATGATTTTATTTTACTCCTACCCAACCAGGAACTAATATATTACTGCCGATTACTCCTCCCCAACTCTGGGCCAACCCTACATCTAACTCTGTCACCTCTGCCTAACAGAAAATTGCAGCCTACATGAGGGTAAAGCATAGAGTAACATACAATTCACACATGATAAAACAACAGGGGTCTTCAGAAAGGCTGCTGCACCATCTACTCCACTTTTACAAGGGCGAGGCACACGCTGCACCTATAGGATCCCGAGATGTACATCCGGTACTCCTTCTTCTCTATATTTATATACTTATATAGGTATTCTGTTTTTCTTATTCATTTTCATTTCTTTATTAAAAAGTTTGGAACTATTGCAGCCGTTTGCTGTATACATGGTTTAATTAAGATTCTACTACATTTAGCATTAAATTATAATACTGTTTTCTATCCACTAATATATACACTGGAATATTGATGGATGCCTGGTTAATCATCGGCTTGTTACTTGGGCTTATACAGATGATTAGTTGACTTGCCAATGCAGCACAATGTTCCTGTGCTATTAAAAACACCATTACTGTACATTAAAAGCGAATGTGAGGCCACCGAACTGTACTGGAATGTTTTCAGCGCGCATTGATATACAGTACAGACCAAAAGTTTGGACACACCTTCTCATTCAAAGATTTCTCAGTATTTTCATGGCTATGAAAATTGTAGAATCACACTGAAGGCATCAAAACTATGAATTAACACATGTGGAATTATACATTACACTTTACAAAAAAGTGTGAAACAACTGAAAATATGTCTTATATTCTAGGTTCTTCAAAGTAGCCACCTTTTGCTTTGATTACTGCTTTGCACGCAGAAAAGGTGAACGGATGGGCTCTACATGCCTGGTTCCCATCGTGAAGCATGGAGGAGGTGGTGTGATGGTGCGGGTGTGCTTTGCTGGTGACACTGTTGGGGATTTATTCAAAATTGAAGGCATACTGAACCAGCATGGCTACCACAGCATCTTGCTGCAGCATGCTATTCCATCCGGTTTGCGTTTAGTTGGACCATCATTTATTTTTCAACAGGACAATGACCCCAAACACACCTCCAGACTGTGTAAGGGCTATTTGACCAAAAAGGAGAGTGTTGGGGGTGCTACGCCAGATGACCTGGCCTCCACAGTCACCAGAACTGAACCCAATCGAGATGGTTTGGGGTGAGCTGGACCACTCACCGCTTCAATTTTGAATAAATCCCCAACAGTGTCACCAGCAAAGCACCCCCACATCATCACACCACCTCCTCCATGCTTCACGGTGGGAACCAGGCATGTAGAGTCCAGCCGTTCATCTTTTCTGCGTGCAAAGCAGTAATCCAAGCAAAAGGTGGCTACTTTGAAGAACCTAGAATATAAGACATATTTTCAGTTGTTTCACACTTTTTTGTAAAGTGTAATGTATAATTCCACATGTGTTAATTCATAGTTTTGATGCCTTCAGTGTGATTCTACAATTTTCATACTCATGAAAATACAGAAAAATCTTTGAATGAGAAGGTGTGTCCAAACTTTTGGTCTGTACTGTATCCGTGGGCTATTTCCTTGTAATCTATTAAACACTTTAAATTATGAAATATAGTATCCATATACATTTAAAATAAAACACTAGATGAACATTTTATGACTGATGACATCCATAAAACAGCCTTCCTTTAAATAAATCCCGTTAGCAACACACACAAACTTTTGCTTTTAATTTCCCAAAGGAAAAACAAAATGGAGTAATGTAAACGCTAACTGCTTGGAGAGGAACAATTGATTAAATGTATTGATGTAAACTCGCTAGCAGCACCAGTTCATATGTGCTCATTTAGGTTCACGGAGTAGACTTTCCATTGTCAAACACTCGTTAGCTCCTTTGCCAGGGGCCAGAATGAAAAAATCCTCTTCTAACTGTTCCTTATGTCTGACTTGTGAAAAGGCGAAGAAATGGGTTTGCAAATCAGGGAAGGATGTATGGCTTGGAGCTTGGGATTAGTGGCATCTCTGGGATTCAAGGAAGCACAGATGTTTAAAAAGAAAATGTCAGTAGGATCCTCCCTCCTAAACTGTCTATATGGGCATGTAGGTCATAGGAAGCTGAATAAAATGATACCTTGATATCTGCCATCCGATGTCTTATTCCATAGAAATCTACATTTTTCTTAATATGCAAACAATTTATTTAGCTCTATGTGTCCGACATAAATCTCCCTGAAAATCTGCTTCCAGAGATTATTTTAAATGAGAAGGGGTGTTACCTGTATGAGACATGTAATGACTGACAGTCTGCTCCTGATCTACATGTCTCACACTGGTAAAGCCCTCTTTTATTTAAAATAATCTCTGGAGTCAGATTCTCAGGCAGATCAGTGTACGGCCCATAAATCTTAACAGCTCATTTACATATTAATAAAAACATGAATTTCTCAGAAATAAGATACTGGATTGCAGATATCAAGGTATTATTTTATTCAGCTTCCTTTGACATGCATGCCTATATCGACACCTTAGGACGGTTAACCCTACTGACAGATTCGCCTTAAAACACATCAGATAACATGATATCAGAACTATAAGACCTAATTGTAATATAAACTGAAATATATGGTAAGCCATCTCTGACAACAATCCTTAAAATGAAAAAAATCCTTTGTAAGGCTACTTTCACACAAAAGGTTTTTTCCGACAGGCTGCATCCGGCTATTTTTAGAAAAACCGGAACCGGCGTAATCTGTGGCTGGAGCCGTTTTTTTCTCATTGACTTGTATTAGCGCCGGATCACGCTGCATGGCCTCCCGTTTCTTCCAGTTTTCGCCAGATCCCAATAAAATTTTAATTCCGGCGTCTGGAAAAAACGTCTCCAGTAACGTTTTTTGTCTGCGGCGAAAAACCGGACGGCGCCTGATGCAGCACTTCCAGCTTTTTGCTACAATGGTAGTCTATGGGCGCCGGAATGCGCCGGATCCAGAAAAAGACGGATCCAGTCACCGGATCCGGTTTTTAGTCTAAGCATGCTCAGATCCAATTGGCCAGCCCCCAGGAAACAGATCATCTTTTTATCTTTTCATAGATATAAAAACATACATGTAGCTCCTTTGGATCACATCAGCTCAAGAGGACAAGAACATGAGCGACGCGTTTCGATCGCCTAAGCGATCTTTATCAAAGCTAACTTATCAAAACCACGTATGGATTATAAAGGAACCAACTCCAATCATCTGTCCAAGTCAGATCACATGACCGAAGGTTTTAATCCAAAATCGCAGATATATATAATAACATAAATTTTTGTAGAACTAATCAAAAAACATACAAATTAAAATACACAATAAATGCTATGATAATTTCAGTAATGAAACATGATTTTGTTCTTTTTGTTCAATCCATCTGGGAATCTAGTGCCGAGATTGAAGATCCAGAAAGCCTCCCAGGTGAGCAAAGTCCTCCTAATGTTACCACCCCTAGGTGTTTTTTAATTCTTTCCAAGCCGGTTACCTGTAGAGAAGCAACACTACGTGAATGGACATTAATAAAATGTTTTGCTGCAGAGGATATATTGCGAGCCCCATCATTAAAATTCGTTACATCATATAGATGTTCCACTATACGTGTCTTCAATTTTCTAGAGGTACACCCACATATGAATTTTTACAAATGTTACAGTCAATTTTGTACATCACATAATTTGTATTACAATTAATAAAATCATTTATTTTGATAAAGTGGTGTTATCATGATTGCTGAAATTTTTTGTTTTAATCATGTGTGTGCAAGTCTTGCAATTTGTGCCCCCGCATTTAAAGTTACCCTTGCAAGACAACCAAGTGTCACTATTTCTTTTGGTCAAAAAAAACAACTGGGCGATAAAGTATTGCCCAGAGTCGGGGCTCTCCGTGCCACTATATTATATCCTTGATTAAAAACAGATGCCAAAATGGGGTCCTCATACAGTGTAGTGTGAGACAGTGAGGATATGTGGTGAATGGGGTGTACATTTCACCTAGGTTCTTGGCTAACTATATGGGAAATGTGTGGCTTTGTAGACCTGGTGGTAGGGAAAGGTCACTACACCTTGCATTCATTGCACACTTGTAGCTCAGGCCTGAAGCCAATTAGCTGTTAATTGGGAAGCCAGAAATAGGTGTTTGAGAACACAGTCAGAGAGCTAGCTTAGGCTGGACACAGGAGGTGTCCAGGCACAAGAAGCAGTCTCGAGGACCGTTTGAGCTGTCTCAGTCTGGGTTAGATGTACCCCGGACACAGGAGCAGTCTCTGTGAGAATCCATGCGGATAAGCTACTGAATAGGAGGGGAGCTGTCTCAGTCTGGGTTAGATGTACCCCGGACACAGGAGTAGTCTCTGTGAACCTCCATGCTGATGATTACTGAATAGGAGGGGAGCTGTCTCAGTCTGGGTTAGAGGTACCCCGGACACAGGAGTGTCTCTGTGAACCTCCAGGATGATGACTACTGAATAGGAGTGGATCTCTCTCAAGTCTGGACGTCGGATGGGCCTTCAGACTAAAGGAGGAGTATCTGGGAAACTCCACGCCGGTAACATATAACATATGTGTTGTTTTGGGGATCAGGCTATTAGAGTCTGAACCCGGATAAGAAGGGAAAGCTCTGTAAGTGTAATTAGTGGCTAGACAAGCCTAGGATTTATGTTTATGATTTTGTTTTGATCACATATTGTTTGCTGTGAACTTTAATAAATCTGGCTGCGGCCAGTTTTTACCAGAATTGCTGTCTGAATGAACTGTTTCCGTGCCATTCTGTCTACCCAGACAGCGATTCCAGAGCTATATCCCCTGAAAAGCTTACAGTAGGTATAAATTTCTTAATAATTCCTTTGATCTCATTTAATTGTGAACTATACTGCTACAATGGAAGTCTATGGGCGCCGGAATGCGCTGGATCCAGAAAAAGACGAATAAGGTTACCGGATCCGGTTCTAAGTCTAAGCATGCTCAGATCCAATTGGCCAGCCCCCAGGAAACAGATCATCTTTTGGGAGCCTCCCATGGCCATTTTTAAAAACCGGATCCGTCGTAAAACGGATAAGAAAATGGAATAAACGGATGGAAAACTGATGAAATGGATACTGATTTTTGCCAGATCTGCTAGAAAAAAAATCCGGCTGAAAAACAGATCAGTTTCATCAGTTTTTCACAATTTACGCTCATGGTGCGACGCTGGATCCTGCCTGTCGGAAAAAACCTTTGCAAAGGAAAACCATATTCTAAATATCCTGCAGTCTTGTGTATATTGCTCCTATACAGGCTTATGTGAGTGTGTGGTTACAGACTAGACACATTTGCTATGTAGTCTAATTGAGCACTTATACCGCTTTCATTTTTATCCATTACTGACTACCAACACATGAGAGCAAAATAATGTCAGAAAAAAATAAATGTTTTGTGACTAAAGACAGACCACTAACCAAGAATACCCCCAAAAAGAATCAAATAGGTGCATATAGTCTCTTAAAATACAATGTTTATTAAACTTATAAGACTAAAAGGTCAAATACATATAAAAACAGAGTGGAGGACTACATGAAATATAATGAATATAAATATGATATCAATTTATACACACCATAGCTACATAGTTTACCCTTAATACCTACCTAGTATATAAAAAATGATTGTCTATATCAGAACAGATAAGAGTCTTAGTGGCAGAACAAATGTCCTAAAAAATAACAGATAAGCACTTATATTTCAAACAAGCTAGTGTAGCATGTGGTCCTGGTGATCCAACGTGCATCTCACCCATAACAAGGCGAGGGTGAAACGCGCGTTGGTTCTTTTAATCTTATAAGTACTTTTTTGTTCTTTTTGGTGGTATGCATCCATTAGGAAGACAAAGGATTTAGTCCAGCACAACCATCCTGGTAAAATCTGTAAGTTTATTTGTTCATATTAAAACATGTTGAAAGAAACCTGATGCGTTTCTGGCGCAGAGTCGCGCCCTTAGTCATAGACTTTATGTTGTATTTGCTCATTGATTTTATTGAAGAAAATATCATTATATCACAACCTGAAAATAACGTGATTTTATCTGATGAACCCTTTAGATTTCACCACTAGTGATGAGCGAATTTGTTTGGAAAACGATCGCCAAACATAAATTCTTCACGAATATGGCACATTCGAATTCGTGATCGGAAACACAAGCAAAATTTTATATAAACGGTAAAAAATTGGTAACATTCGGTAAAAGTGCGTGAAAATATTTGTGCTACCACAAAAATATTTTCAGCATTTTAGCAATGATAATGGTGGTGCATCATGAGCATTTGGCACGTGTTTGATGAGGGGAGGGGGTTTGCAGAGCACAGAGGCGCGGCGTTCATGTAAGCACAGCGCAGCAGTCATTTTTTTTTCCTAGCTTTATGTGCGCACATTGCGGCTAGCCAATCAGGGCTCAGGAAACACCCACAATGTCCTGACACTATGGCTTGTGTCATTAGCTGCTGAAATCACACGTCCCGCTACATATAAATAGCAAACATCTTGTTTTAGTGCCATTTTGACATGTTGTGGCGGTGAAATGAACCTGTCTGCAGACCTAACCCACATTAAAGAAAAATGTTATTTTTTTTCTTTTGCTGAATGTGATATAGCCTGCTGTATCCTATCTTGTCATTTAGTGCTGTGGTGATATGAAACTGTCTGCAGACCTAACGCGCTTTAAAGAAAAAATCAAATTTTTTGTGTTGCTGAATGTGATACAGCCCTCTGCATCCCACATTGTCATGTTGTGGTGGTGATATGATCCTGTCTGCAGACCTAACGCACATTAAAAAAAAATCTAATTTTTTTCTGTTGCTGAATGTGATACAACCTGCCGTATCCCATATTGTCATATGTGGCTGTGATATGAACCTGACTGCCGACCTAATACTCATTATAAAATTATAATTTTTTTTTCTGTTGCTAAATGTGAAACAGCCTGCCGAATCTTACGTTGTCATATTGTGGCAGTGATATGACCCTTTCTGCAGACCTAACGCGCATTGAAAAAATTCAAAGTTTTCTGTTGCTAAATGTGAAACAGCCTGCTGTATCCCACCTTGTCATTTAGTGCTGTGGTGATTTGAAACTGTCTCCAGACCTAAGGCACATTAAAAAAAGTTCTAATTTTTTCTGTTACTGAATGTGGTACAGCCCGCCGTATTCCACATTGTCATTTTGTGGCGGTGATATGAAGCTGTCTGCAGACCTCAAGTACATTAAAAAAAATAATTTCTGTTGATAAATGTGATACAGCGAGCTATATCCAACCTTTTCATTTAGTGGTGTTGAAATTGTTCTGTGTGCAGAGCTGTTGCACATTAAAATTAATTAATTTTATTTTTTTTACAAACATGATACAGCAGCCTGTCTGAGTTTGAAATTGTTTTGAGCCTATCTTCTAGATTTTGTGCTTCTTTGACATCCAATTTCTCATGATCATCTTTAATACCTAGCTTGAGACGAGCATCTGGTACATCTATCTTCTGACGAGCATTAAACGCTCTCTAGTAATTGGTATTGGGTAGATGAGTAATAGTTGTAGGCTGCATCCTGGATCTTGTACTTCCCATAGCCGCCCTGTTATTGATCCTGTTGTATGTTCCCATTCCCGTCCAAAAAAATTCTTCTGTTACTAACGTCATACAGTAGGGGACATGTCACTTTGAAATTGTTTGGAGCATCTACTCAATCTTATCAACAGGCCCAAAAAAATTCTTCTGTTACTAACGTCATACAGATGTCACTTTGAAATTGTTTGGAGCATCTAGTCAATCATATACAGGCCTTATAGATGGGACCAAAATACTTCTTCTGTTACTAATGTCATACAGTATGGGACATGTCATTTTTAAATAGTTTGGAGCATCTAGTTAATGTTATACAGGCCTTATCGACAGACCCCCAAAAAATCTTCTATTACTAATGTCATACAGTAGGGGACATGTGACTCTGAACTTGTTTGGAGCATCTATTCAATCTTATATAGACCTTATCGACAGGCCCCCAAAAAATCTCCTGGCTTTAACGTCATACAGTAAGAGACATGTCACTTTTAATTGTTTGGAGGCTATCTTCTATATTATGTGCATCTTTGGCATCCAATTTCTCACGGGCATCTTTTATACCTAGTTTGAGACACGCATCTGTTACACCTATCTTCTGACGAGCATCAAACGCTTTCTGATAACACTGGTTAACACAAAACATCATCAGCAAAGGTAATATGTCTGTTTTATGGAGTTTGATGTGCTGATTCCAAAAATATGCTTAGTTTTACTCTATCACATAAAATTTCTAAGATAGAAGTATTTTTGTTATTATGTTATTTCTGCATTTTCAATGTATGTGTTTTTTCCTATGTTATTCCCATACTTTGCTTGTCTTACTTAATTGTGAATTTTCTTACAGGGACAACATCAGTAAAGGTTTTAGTGAGTTTTATGGGAAGGAGTATTGACAGTGCAGTCAACCAATGACTGCTTCTCAGAAAGTCACATGTTATGGGGAGGAGTTAACTGTTATGAGGCGGTAAGATTTGAGTCAGTCAGAAAAAGATGGTGATGGCAGCAAGGACTGGACACCTTTAATCTGGCTTCTGAGGTTGGACTCCCTCTGGTGGCTGCTTCTGGTGGTGGAGCTGCCCTGGCTAACAGAGGTCGATCACCTGATGGAGATGATTGGCAATCAGGTGTTACTGACTGGGGAGATATAAGTGAGCAGCCTTCCCATAATGATTGCCGGTGAGTTGTTTCTTCCTAGCCTTTTGGAAGTCTGCTGCTCCTGCTGTGTCCTGCATCTTTCAGATAAGTTATTTCACTGTTTAAATCTGTGGCTTTGGTTTACCTGTTGCTTTTCTCAGTTTTCTGCCTTGCTGGAGTTGGTTCAGCCGGGCCCCTTGCGGAGACCTGTGCTGGACTCTGTGTTCATTTGCCACAGCCTGCTTCAGTATTTTCTGTGGCTCTAGTTTTCTGTTATTTCAGTATCTGTTGTTTTGCTTCCAGTTACACCAGAGTTCTGATTTAGCGGGGGAGAGGCCGTGTGGTCTCGGTATTTTTGCATATCAGACGTGTTGGAGTTTTTCTTAGGGTTTTTTGCTGGATTGCAGATAGTATTCTTTTCTGTCCTGTTCTATCCAGACAGCCTGGGCCCCAGCATTTGCTAACTCTATTTTCTGTCTGTGTTTGTGCTTCATCTGCCTTACCTTCAATATATGTTTGGGGGCTATCTATTCCTTTGGGGCTCTACTCCGGGGCAGTTAGCTTTCCCCTTTCTCTCTGTAGGCTTAGTTAACTCTTTGGCTGTGCCGAGGCGTCTAGGGCATCGTAGGTACGTACCACGGCTAATTCTAGTTGTGTTGTCAGTTTAGGGTTCTGCAATCCGCTAAGTTACCAACCTCTCTGGTGTCTGGTGGCCTAGTTAATGTTTTCCTGTTATCCTCCTCGGTTACCGAATCATAACAGACTGGTATGTCGACTCTGACAGGGGACAGGCCTCTACAGGAATCTGAGCCCTGTCACAGGGAGATAGAAGGGAAGGCAGCGGACAGCCGCCATTGTGAGAGGATTTTCACTGCATTTCTGGGAGGTCAAGTCGCCTTAGAAGGAAGAAAACAGCTCAGCTACTGAGGTGTAACTGAGTGAGGGTCTCCACAGAGAGAGAACCTGAAAGCAGCCAATATCACAATGAAAAACTGCCTGTCTGCAAATGTTCATCTCTAAGGAATAGGCTGACCCTTTTACATCACAACTGTATATAGTTATCTACCAGATTACCTACAGTAAAATCAGTTCTAAATACAAGCTGCCTCTGTTATCTCTGGGAAAATATCTACATATGACTCTCAAGTCTAAATATTTTTCTATCTACTGGCTAACACGGTACGAAGATACACATCTTTCCTATACATATAGTTGGTCAGTTCATCGCATTTTTGGGGGGTTTGTCACCACCATTGAACTGAACTTACTCTACTGTTTGACCTTATTTAAAGGAGAAAAAGCCCCGACAGTGTATCAATCATCTGAACAGATTCTGCTATGTGTGTGGTTCTTTTACACCAAAAGGCCTAGTACGTTCAATCACTCATGATATTAAAAAAAAATGTACCAGATGTACTTTAAATGTCCCCTTGGTGATCAAGACAAAAGCTGGGCCCCTCATGTGATATGCTCAAGTTGTTCAAATGGTCTTCGTGACTGGTTGAATATGAGGAAAGTGGCTATGCCATTTGCTGTTCCCATGATTTGGAGAGAACCCAAAAATCATAGTGATGACTGTTACTTTTGTTTTTTCAAACTGAAGGGATTTTCTACAAAGAACAAACATAAGATTAATTACAAAAACTTGATTCCAGCTCACCCAGCTGCCCTATGCTCATCCACCTGGGGCTCAGACACAGGCCTCGCCCTGGCCTCCCATCAAGGATAATAGAAAAAATTGGAGTCTGGCTCAACAGTACTGGATTTTCCTTCTCTTTTTCTTTTTCAAAAGAAAATATAGTGCATATAAAAGAAAATTTTCATGGTCGACATGACCCAGTCAACGCGTTTCGACTGCATTAAGCATTCTTACTCATGACTCATGTTGATCATGAAAATTTTCTTTTTTATGCACTGTATTTTCTTTTGAAAAAGAAAAAGAAAAGGAAAGTCCAGTCCTGTTGAGCCGGACACCAATTTTTTCTATTATCCTTGATTCGATTAATTACCCTGTACTTGAATCTGCGATTAGGCCAGTTCCACATGATGGTACCTTGCCAGTTCCTGTACCACTGTTGTCTGGATTGGATGAAAATGAAGTAGAATATGAAGACTATGGAGCTGAAGCTACTGGCAAAGACATGGAGACTTCAAGTCAAAATGAGTATGTACCTGATGGAGCAGCCAGAACGCTTTACTCAACAAGAATTAAATGATCTCATCAGAGACCTTTCATTGTCAAAAGATAAAGCTGAACTTCTTGCATCTAGGTTGAAACAGAAGAATCTTCTTCATGATGATGTCAAAGTGTGTTATTACTGAAACAGAAGTAACACTAACACAATTTTTCACAGTTGATGGACCAATGGTGTACTGTAACAATGTGAATGGCCCTTTGAAGAACTGAATCAAGAGTATTTTGCTGCAGATTGGTGATTGTTTATTGACTCATCCCAGGGAAGTTTGAAAGCAGCGTTGCTTCACAATAGAAATATGAAACCATCAATCCCTATTGCTCACTCATGTCATCTAAAGGAATGTTATGAAAATCTGTCAGTTGTTTTGGATGCTATACAACATAAACATCATCAATGGAATATCTGTGGAGATTTGAAAATGATTGGTCTGCTAATGGGAATGCAAGGAGTTTTCACAAAATATTGTTGCTTCTTGTGTTTATGGGACAGTAGAAATACAATAGACCATTATGTTCGTTGTGATTGAGGACAGAGAAACATCTATGCTCCAGGTAGAGACAATGTTCATTGTAATCCTTTAGTTGCTATAACAAAAATCTTTCTTCCTCCACTACATATAAAGTTGAGATTGATTAAAAACTTTGTGAAAGCCATGGCAAAGACAAATTCACAAGAGTTCCAGTACATTTCACAGAAATTCTCCAGCATTTCACCAGCAAAACTGAAGGAAGGGGTATTTGTTGATCCTCAGATCAAAGAGCTTATGAGATATGATGTGTTTGAAGGCACTCTAAATGATAAGGAATTGAGATCTTGGAAAAGCTTCAAGTGGATCTGTCAAAACTTCTTAGGAAAACAAAAATCTCCAGAATATGTTGAAGGTGTTGAGGAACTGCTAAATGCATACCAGTGTCTTGGATGTCGCATGTCTCTGAAAATTCAGTTTTTGCATTCTCATTTAGATTTCTTCCCTCAAAATCTTGGGGATGTAAGAGGTGAACAAGGCAAGCGGTTTCACCAGGACATTAAATTAGCAGTAAAGTAGCGGTAGCAGGGTTTTTGGAATGACTTAATGATGGCAGATTACTGTTGGTTCTTATAAAGGGACAACCCTGAAAAATCGTAACGACAGTCTAATGTCAAGCACTTTTAATTTCTGCTCATAGTTTGGTTTCTATTTTGCATGTGAAATTATTTTGGTTCAATAAAAACTGCTTTGTAAGGTGAAGGATTTTTTTCTGATATGTCGATTACTGTTTTCTTAATGTTGCCAGTATATTTCCTATACCTTATAATAATGATGCTGCTCTATGGAAACTATACGTGCTACAGAAAAACTATATACATTTTTGAAATTAGGACAAAAAGATGATTCAGAAAAGTACAAAGTCACCTGTGATGATTACAAATTTTTTTTGTAGACCTGTGAATTGGTGTTTGGTAGATGAGTGATAGTTGTAGGCTGGATCCTGGATCTTGTACTTCCCATAGCCACCCTGTTATTGATACTGCTATACGTTCCCATTCCCGCCCCAAAAAATTCTTCTGTTACTAACGTCATACAGTAGGGGACATGTCACTTTGAAATTTTTTGTAGCATCTAGTCAATGTTATACAGGCCTCATCCACACAAAAAAAATAAATCTGTTACTAATGTTATACAGTAGGGGACATTTCACTTTGAAATTTTTGGGAGCAATTCTTCTGTGTCATACAGGCCTCATTGACACTGAAACAATTCTTTCTGCTGTGAATAACGTGATTAATCACGCCATATTTAACCTTCTAATTTTGTGCAGCTGAAGTCAGCTGTGTGCTGAGGTTATGCAGAGTAAAAATTCTATTTTTAGTTGCTTACAGTGTGCTCCTAGCACATTATATGAGCAACATGACTGTGAAAAAGCGAGGTCGTGGAGGAAGGGGGATTAAGCTTGGTGTTCAAGGTGTATGTGGGGTCGATGTTAATGTTTCTGAAAGCACTAGTGACCCACTAACGTGATGTCCTATCCAAAGACAACTGACAACTTCTGTGACTGGATATTGTAGTTTTTAGTGTGCTGCACTGTTCTTGTGTAATTGCAGTCTCTGAAATCTTTAGTGGGGCTTATATGCCTGCTGCTGTTGCTGCTGCTGGAGATGTTAACAATAATTTGTGGAAATGTGAACAGTTTTGCTTGAGTGTCCATCTGCTGGGTTGGGTGTAGTGGAAGACCTGTCGGTCCCTATTATACTATTTCTAATGTGGTAAATTGATGCCACTTTGTTAGTGTCTGACACTAATTTTTGTAAATGTGTAGTTTCGGCTTTGAGTCTCCATGTGTGTTGCCTGTAGCAGTAATCCTCCTATACCGGCAGTCCTCCACTGTCTTTGAGTCAACTACCTGTGTTACTATCCTTACATTTTTCTGAGAATAGTAATCTGAGAAGCTGATATGTATGCCACCTGAGTGTGGCTGAGCATCACTTTCAATTTTTGGGGTTTTTTATCACTTATATAGCTCCAATAATACAACATTCGCTTAACAGTAGTGTTGAGCGATACGATACTGCAAGTATCGGGT
>VIAB01012233.1:25382-37431 GCA_009801035.1 Oophaga pumilio
GGTGCCGAGTACCCCACAAGCCCTGGTACGTGCGACTCACTCACATGATGCAGTTTGGCAATTTTCTAGGCCAAGAGACCGCTATTGATGAGCTGGATGATACTTATTCTCTCTTCATGGCTGCTCCTCTATTCACACCACCTTTTGCTTGGGAATCAACCTAATAACACACTGAGCTATTAGAGAATGGGAGAACAGGTTGTAATTTGTAGTATACATGAAGAAAAATATTTTTCCACCACCAGGAGCAAAAGAGTAACAATGCAGTGACAAGAATCTGCATAACTAATTATATGCTAAATAGTTGTAAGTCAAATTTATGTATGAGATATCCAATATGATTGTCTATAAGATGATGGGAGTCTCACATTCGAAGCAGAAGTGGATGGAGAGATATGGAGCCTGAAAGTCAAAAGTCCAAAACATTGTTTGTTGTTACTCTTTTGCTCGTCAGTGTAAATGCATGTCAAATGCTAAATAATACAACCCAATGAGGCCCCTAATGGGCATTTAACATATGTTTATTTAAAGTCAAAGTTTAGACCACCAACAATTAAAAAAAAAAAATCAGAAGCCTTGGAAAAAAAATGTACAATAGGATAAAATAGGAGACTTGATTTGGGGGTTTCTTATAAGAGAGTGTATGAAAGTCAGACCTAAAAAATGATTATGGACCATCTTACCCCCTTCCGCTGCTATCCAATCTCTAGAATACCTGACAAAGGACTACTACGATACCATTTATTACACCTGGTATAACACAAGGTCTGTATGTTGATACATCCAAGAAGATTTAGTGACAATCTAAAGAAAGGCAGCCTCCGATAAACATTTGTTCAGATTTAGCTTTAAAAGTTTTGCAATTTTTTTTTTACATTTTTCATCATACATCAAATTGTATTTATTTTACTTCTCTAGTTGACATAAAGGGGTCAATTACCCTGAATGAAACCTTCACAATAGATCTCCTAGATCCAACCTCGGTAAAGTACCAAGGGATGTCAACCAATATAACTCTTTCCGTAAGTATCTCCCCTGATACCGGGACTTGTTGGTGCAAAAAACGCCAAATTTGTGCCACCTACAAGGTAAACTTCACTCAGTATCACCAAAGCAAATTCGGACATCAGGACCAGATCTAGGAAAGTTTTCATGGATGAGGTGTTGCAGGTAGGACAAGACACCATGTAAAATCAAGTTGTCTACAATTTTTAATATACAATGTTATACTTTTGCTAAACTAAACAGTTTAAAATAGTATAGTAGACATGTTCACATTTCTTAAAAGGATTTTCCATCAAAATGTCTTTTTAGAAAAATCTGTTTAAAAGTACAACATATGTATGACTTCTGCCAAGTTGTTTTTAGCAATATCTGTATAGCCAGAGCACATGCCAATGGTATACATTTTGCCTGAAGAATCTTACCAATTTGGCTAGGAGGAGTTTATGCAAATCTACCCTCGAAGTGTCCATATCGAGGTCATTCCCTGAGTATGAAACTGAAATGTCTGAATTTTTTTTGCTCATATAATAGTCTGCTTGCTCGAAAGTCTTTTCAATAAAATGGCCAAAATTTGCAATGTTTTTCTTAAATAGTTTGATTATTTTACAATATTTGTTAATTATTGGACATTCCAATCTAGAAAAAGTTTAATTTAGACAAAGTGGAGAATGGAGAGATTCTAGAAGGCAACATCTTCGGGTTGTGGTTTGGACACTGCTCATGTGGACAGCATAACCTAGAGCTCCTGATGTCAAATCTCAAAGCGAGTGATGTACCAACACCAAGAAGAAAATAATTAAACCTACAGTGCACGGGTATCCCTAAGGAATCTTAAGATATCCTCGGCGGGAGATAAGGAGGAGGCAGCAGAGAGGGATTTGACACAAAGCAAGACATGTGCCGGTGTAGAGGTCGGCATGGGCTTTAGTTGTGGCTGAGTATTGCGGGCATTGAATACCCTGGCATCCCTCTACAGAAAAAGGTACCTCTTATCTTGCATGGTACGGTCAGTTCTCACTGTGCTGTCAGCGTCCCTTTTGCTGCGCTGGCATGACGCTGCTTCTGGATCCCAACAAATAGAGACACAGTCCATAGTAACTCTTAACTGAACAGATTTATTTGCTTCAGGACACAGCACATACACGTAGATTCCAGCATTTCCATCACAGTAAAGACGGCACATCACTTCGTCTTTCCCTTCACTGTTCCTTGCGTCACTAAGTGTTTCCGCGGGACAGGGCGTCTCGGACGGCCCCTCAGTGTCCTCCCTGTAAATCGTCACCACGGTGAAATGCTCTCCTGCCCATTTCGCCCCGGACATTAGATATTCAGCCCTCGTAGCTATCCACCACATTTTGGAGTGACCTGCCCGTGCACTTTTACGGTGACCTTCAATCGTCCTCTATTTCCGTCTTTTCTTTTCCTCTCTACTGCTGGTTCTGCTGTACCTTGCTCTTCTCTGTGTACCCCCTGGATGGTTGGGCATAAACTTTAACGTTGCGGAGTAGTAAGGCAGCTCGGGCATATAGCCCGCCCGAGCACAAAGGGGTCAGGCCCCTGACTGACTGATACAGAAAGACCTCCCTGGCTTATTCCCCAGCTAACCCCTCCTACAATTAACTCTTATACGTCCTACAATTATATCTGCTATGTAATGAGCTCAGTGCCCTACCTAGTGACCATACCCTGACTGCACTGTCCCTACCAAGCACATGGTGCAGAAACATAGCATCATATGATATATAAATAATACAGCAACATAAAATATACGATAGTATGCAACAACAGAATTAAATATATACAAATACATATATACATGCACAATAACAACATGGAGGTATTGAGGGGTAAGACTCTCAACCCCTTACATTTCCCCTTCCTTAAATCATTGTTGTCCCCGACAATGCTACGATTATAATAAACTTTTACTATTTTACAGTGAATACTCCACGCAGGGAGAACATACATATACAATAGTTCAATATGAGCTAGAATTATACGAAGTCAATGTCCACTTCATTTTCTTATCTATATACTGTACATACTTTTAACAAGCGCCTGTATTGACCGTCCTCAGGCAGTGTCCTATAAAAAACAAATGACCCTCCTAGTTGAGTCTAGGATTACCTTATGGTGATCCTTCTTCCTTTAAGGGAAGCACCAACTTCAATTGATCTGTACATACAGATGCGTGGAAACAGTCCATCCGTGTTCACAGTCAGTCCATACTTTAACATATTTACAATGTATAAGCTTGTACCTTCAGATACGTTGCCTTTAAGGGAGACGTCCCCCTCCCTTTGAAGATAGCACCGTCCCGTGCTTTATATGCGGGCTGCCAGTTTCTAATACGCAGTCCGTTGCTGCAGCCGCATATGGTCCGTCAGTCCATGGACCCACACTGGTTAAGGGTCAAGTCCTGCTATTCAGCAGAAGGGGCACAACGAGTGCAACAAAACAAACAACAACACAAGTCTCCACATCTGCATGCTTAGTGGGCCACTACGGCCATTCTGCTCTTCAGTACAGATCGTAGCTGGGCTCCTTGCCCTGTGGGGACGCAGAACAGTCCCGGCTTAGTTGAGGTGCAACAGGCATCAAGTCCTTTTATTCAGCAAATAAACAAACATCTTCTCAGCGGCACGCTTTCCGCGCATCCTCCATGCCCGCTTACTGGCCGAAGAGGACTGTGCAGCCGCAGAATCCCTGTACTGCCACGAGACAGCAGAAGCGGAGCTGGAGATTGACTTCCCGCGTGTGACCGACGGTTCCTGACTGGAATCCGCATCCACTGTGGGGCTGCCGTCCTTCTGGCACAGCATTATGGCTATAGCATTGTAGCCCCTGGGACAATCCTCCCATATGAAGGAGATCCAATCCCCCTCTGCCAGGGGTCTACCATGCTTTACGGAAGCAGCGTTGATGTAAACTTTGGCATCTGTTCCTTCCTCCCATATGAAGCCATATCCTCTTTCTACATTAGTATAGACCAACTGTCCATGGGAGCGGCGCCCAGCCATAGCGCCCTCCACGTATTGATGCAGCTGAGCCCACACTTCTTTCTCCTTTGCCTTTTCTGGGCTATAATGTCTGTAATCCAAATGGATGGACCAGGGCATGCCCTGTGACCCTGATTCACCCTGGATGTCTGAGACGTGTTTGCTGCCGGAACGGTGTCTGACACGGGCCAAGGGTCGGTGTAGCCGGATGGGGAAGCTGCTCGGGGTAAGGACCTATTCTCTGATTTGGGTGGCCGAAAGTCACTCACTGGTTGTGTAGCACCATCCGCTCCCGTCGCACCAAGGTTGGATCTGACCTCCGTCAACATCCGCTGCACACAGGCTGCCAAAGCATCCAAAGATACAGCCGCGTTCACCCCGCAGGTGTCAGATTCCTCAGCAGACACGACTGCGCACTCAGTCCCTCACTGACGTGGACCTAGCACTGCCTGTTCCTCTTGCTTCGGCTCCTCAGAAGTGGACACTGCGATTTTTGGTCCCCGTGATGGTGTAACTGACTCCTGAGAAAAAGGTTACACCCTCTGGTTGAGTGCCCGCTCTGGTTCCCGACGTCGCAGAAACTGCACCTCGGCCTCACGGGACTTTAGCACAGCACACTCCCTCGATTGATGATTCACCGGCGTGGTCACTGGCTCCGGCGTGGGGAAACGACACTGCGCACTCTAGCGGCATGGAAGCCCCAAGGATCCATCTTTACAGGTATTTCTTCCTCCACCATCTGTTCATCCCATAGGCGCACAGGTCAGGCCTTCTCAATCTCCTTCCGCCACCTCCATTCCATCCGCCCAATACCCCGACAGTGGAGAATGCAGTAGTGGTGCATCGCAGCCGTCAACTCATCTTGTACTAGCGTCAGGCAGCTGCACACAGGACACTCTTTTGGACCCCACCTATTCAAGGGAGGGGTCTGCTCCAGCTGTTCCTCCCATTTTCTTGTAACCTGCTGCAACGGGCAAGTTTCTTTTCTTCTTCGTCGCGCCCACCAAGGGTGGACCAGGGGCTACTGACAGTCACCTTTTGGCACCATTTCTGCGCCATCACGCCCACAAAGTGTGTCATCACAGGGATTGTAGTCCTTTTTGGCACCAAAGTCCTCCATCTTCATGGCCGCCATCTTGTCACTCTGAAAATCAGCCACAATTACAATCTATGCCACATCCAATTCTTCAGTCATATCCAATGTTTTACTCACATTTTTAGTTTCTTCTACCCGCACTCCTCGGGTCAACTTTGTCACATTCAATTTCTCTTCAGCATCTGTTTTTCTCTCCTCACTGGTCACACTTGAATCCTCATCTCTTCTTGCGGTTCCTCCGCACTGTAAGGTGTCGGCATCCTGCCGACTACGCCTGTTGTAAAGGTTGGCTAGGGCAGTAGTCATGGCTGATTATTGTGGGCATTGTATACCCTGGCCTCCCTCTACAGAAAAACGGTTCCTCTTATCTTGCATGGTACGGTCAGTACTCACTGTGCTGTCAGCGCTGGCATGATGCTGCTTCAGGATCCCAACAAATAGAGACACAGTCCATGGCAACACTTAACTGAACAGATTTATTTGCTTCAGGACACAGCACATCCACATAGTTTCCAGCATTTCCATGACAGTAAAGACGGCACATCACTTCACAGTGCACTCCTGCCCGTTTCGCCCTGGACATCAGAGATTCAGCCCACGTAGCTATCCACCACATTTTGGAGTGACCTGCCCGTACACTTTTATGGTGACCTTCAATCATCCTCTAATTCCTTCTTTTCCTCTCTACAGCTGGTTCTGCTGTACCTAGCTCTTCTCTGTGTACCCCCTGGATGGCTTGGCATAAACTTTAATGTTGCGGGGTAGTTAGGCAGCTCGGGCATATTACCTCCCTGGCTTATTCCCCAGACTAACTCCTCCCAAAATTAACTCTTATACGTCCTACAATTATATCTGCTATGTAATGAGCTCAGTGCCCCACCTAGTGACCATAACCCAGACTGCACTGTCCCTAACAAGCACATATGATATAGAAATAATACAACAGAAAATATATGATAGTATGCAACAACAGAATTAAATATATACAAATACATATATACATGCACAATAACAACATGGAGGAATTAAGGGGTAAGACTCTCAACCCCTTACACAGCTTCAGTAACCTCCCTCAGTCAGAGCGGAAGTGCCCGGTCTCAACGCACACTGCTTCAGCAGGAAGAGAAGTTTCACTCCATCACTCCCATATTGCCAACATCACCTCAAAGTGAACCGTCCAGCACTCAGCAAGCCATGACGTATCTGCCATCAGGAGAGAACGGTACATGCAAAAATGACAGAGCAATGTATCACAGAGCAATTTGTTGAAATTTGTCAAGGACTTACTAAAAAAAGCTGTCCTTGATATAAAAGACCTGGATCCCACAATTGACAAAATCTATTGCACTTAATTTTAACGAAAATGCCTAGAAGCGTGATCCTAAGGCCGGAGTCACACTAGCGAGAAATACGGACGAGTGCAATGTGAGAAAAAATCGCATTGCACTCGGACCAATGTTAATCTATTGGGCAGCTCCCAGCAGCCGATTTTTTCTCAACCGTTTTATACGGGCTGAGAAAATCGCAGCATGCTGCGATTTGCACCGTATATCGGCCGAGAATCACCAATGCAAATCTATGGGGGCGAGAAAAATACGGATTACACACGGACCACACATGTGACTTGCGAGAAATACGCATCAGTATCCTTCAGAAAAGCTGGCAATTCAGTGCGCTATACTGTAAAATCACACTGACAGGTTTAATAAAGAATGGAAAGAATAGATATATATACATAGAATACATATATATATATACATGTCATTGTGACACACATATATATATATATTTATAGTTTATACACTTCTACATAGGATAATAGCTGCTAATCATTCCAGAACCCAACATGAAATGACACATGGTTTACATACAGTAAACCATTTCATTTCATGTAGTTTGATATATGGTTTTGATTAACAATTATATGAGTGTATGTGTGCAAAATTTCATACATGTAAGTGTTAATTTAATATGTAAATTTGTTGGAAAAAAAATGCGTGGACTCCCGCAGTATTTTCTCCTCCAGACAGGGAAAGCCAGTGACTAAGAACAGATATTAATAGCCTAGGGAGGGAGCATTGTTTTTGTGCCCCCCCGGCTACTAACATCTGCCCCCAGCCACGCCAGAAAAGGCACATCTATTATTAGATGCGCCTTTTCTGGCACTTAGCCCGTCTATTCCCATTGCCCTTAGCGGTGGCTAATGGGTTAATAATGGGTTAATGCCACCTTGCTATTGAGAGGTGACATTAAGCCGGGTTAATAATGGAGAGTTGTCAATTAGACAACTCTCCATTATTAATCCTATTGTATTAAATGGTTAAAAAAAAACACACACATTAATTTAAAATTATTTTAATGAAATAAATACAAATTTTATTGCACTGGTAATCCTTCTGAATCCCTTGTTCTCCTGTAATAAAAATAAAATAAAGCAACAATATCTATACCTCAGTCAGGTCCCACGCTTGAATCCATCTGAAGGGATAAACAGGTTTACAGCAGGGACCGATGCTAACGTGACCATCCTGGCAGCACTCTGGAACTTGGGAATCTCGTCATCTTCCAACTCCTCATCCCTACTGTGACCTGGTTGGGCATGTTTTATCTGTGATAATGCATCCGCATACGTGTTCGCGACCCCTCTTTTGTAAGTGATCTTATACCAGAACTAAGCCATCTGAGCCACCCATCGTTGTTTCAAGGCCCCCAACTTCGCATTTTCTAGGTGGGCCAGTGGGTTGTTGTCAGTACACACTAAGACTTCAGACCCGGATAAGTACTCCGCGAATCTCTCCATCATAGCCCACACCAACGTCAGCAGCAAAAGCTATTTGTCGGTATCGTTCTCTTATGGGTGCAGAGCTCCCCGTCGGTATTTCGTGGGTAATGGCGGTGGTGCATCAAAGTCGTCCTCATGACGAGCGAAGACGTCCCATAACGCCCCATTAGGGCCTCCACCTGTTGGACTTGTGACGGAGTATGGTCAGACAGCTCAGCCCGCATCCGCTCTAGTATCTGCCGTCCCTCCTGAAAATGCTGAGGCTCCGGCGCTAGAGAAGAGTCCACCTCCACTGTCCACGGATCTTCTTGCTTTACCATCAGCTGTTGAGCCTGAGGAGCAGTTACTTCTTTGGACATGTCCATAATCCAAGCCACTTCACTCCTAGGTTAAATTGTAATGTCCTGTGTTCCTAGGTTGACACAGCGTACAGGGACCTGTTATGTTTCGGTAGCTGAGGAGAAACTGCAAAAAATAGCCAAAGTAGCAATACACCAGAGAGGCTGGAAACTATTGGATTGCAGTAACCTAAACTAACCGCCACACTAGAAGTAGCCGTGGAGCGTACCTATGGTGATCCTAGACGCCTCGTCACAGCCGGAGAGATAGCTACACCTAAAGGCAGAAAGATGAATGCTATCTGCCCCGGAGCAGAATCCCCAAAGAAATAGGAATCCCCCGAACATGTAATGGTGGTTAGATAAGAAGAAAATACGGACACAGACAGAAAATAGAATGAGCAAACGCTGGGGCACAATCTGTCTAGGTAGAAAAGTATAGGAAAGAATTCTGACTGCAACCCAAAAAAACCCTGACAAAAATACCAACACTTCTGATTAACAAAAAACCTGAGATCACACGATCTCTACCACCTGAATCAGATCTCTGGTGTAACACACAGCAACACAGCAAATAAAAAGTGACAAAGGAACAAAGTAAAAATGCAAACACACAATGAGCACAATTGCAGCGCAAGACCCGAAAAGGGGACCAGGCTGCAGTCCACTGCAAGCAGCAAACCAGCAGTGAAAATCCAACAGAGGAAAAAAAAAGCAAAACACTTATCTGAATGAGAGCAGGGAAGCAAGCTGTGCTCAAAGCAAGAGCAGGAGGAACAATTGATTACCGGCAAGGCTGCTGGGAACTCAGGTCATTTATATCATACCATTCAGAGCCAGCTGAAGGCCATTCAGTAATTAGTTCATTACCCTCAGCAACCACCGGAGGGAGCCCCAGCTCAGAAGTCGCCTCTAAGGTATTCACAACAGGGACCATTCCATCCCGGACTATGGCTAGGGAGTGGGCTGCTAGGATCCCTGACAGTAGTTGTTCGGAAATAGAAGGATCAGCTTGAATCTCCACCCCCTCAAGTGGTAAGCGGGTCCGGACAGGCAGGGTCAGCACGGTCTGTGTACTTGCCCCAACCATGTTCAGTATATTATTTTCTGCCATGTTGAGAGATGCCTTTAGCAACTGCGAAGATGGAATCCATGTCAGGTTCAGGACTGACTACAAGCTATTCAACCCCAAATGCCTGAGGGCTATTATAGAGTTGGATGAGACTTTTATTGGTAACTTTTTGTTTGTTGATGACTGCATACACAACATAACCATAGCAGAGCAACAGATGCAGCATGAAATGAACTGTTTTTCACAAGCTTGTGACAAATTTAGTCTCAATATCAATACTAGAAAGATGAAAGTTATGTACCAATCTGCTCCAGGAAAGCCATAACAGCAGCCAAACATTATGGTGAAGGAGCACAACCTCAAAGCAGTTGACAGCTTCATATACCTGGACAGCACACTCTCCTGCGTAGTGACCATAGATGCTTAGATCAACAACAGAATTGTCAAAGCCAGCACCGCCTTCATGAGACTGCGTATGAACATCTCTGACCAAAGGGGACTCAGCCTTACCACCAAGCTGAAGGTCTACTGCACAGTGGTCTTTACAATGCTTCTCTATGTCAGTGAGACCTGGACTGTCTACAGCCGGCATTCCAAACAACTCAACCACTTTCACCTGAGCAGTCTCCGCAGACTTCTTCACATCAGGTGGCAAAATACTGTTCCTGACATGGCAATCCTGGAACAAGCTGGGTTCTGCCGCATTTACTCTTTCCTGCTGAAAGTCAAAACCAGGTGGCCTAGACATGTGGTCAGAATGCCAGACAGCCAATTGCCTAAACAACTGCTGTACGTAGAACTGTGTTAACGAAAGCGAGCAATCGGGGGCAGAAGAAACTTAACAAAGACTGCCTTAAAGCATCTCTCAAAAACCTTGTAGTCCACTTCAACAAATGGGAGAAGCTTGCCTAGGACTGTCCAGCTTGGCAAGGTAGGATCACCTCAGGAGCACTTGCAGCTGAAGATAGGTGAATCAGCAAGCGAGCCGTGCGCACGACACAAGCAGTATCTACTCTCCTAAGCACATCTACTTTCTTACATCACATATGTGGGTGAGCCTTCGAGGCCAGGATTGGCCTCATCAGTCACCTCCGGACCCACAGTCACTGATCCACCTCTAAACCCTGAAGTCATGGTCATCTTTGACTATGAAGGACAATCAGTAAGATTACCACTTTCCAATCACTTAAGACTTTATATGATCTTACAAACTCAGTACCCAAAATTCCTAAGGCTCGAAAATCACTTTACTAAAAAAATGCAAATTAGACCACCCAAGCCCCCCAAAAACTCCAGCTTTGATCCAATACCCTCTTAACAACTTATTGTGAAAGACTAACTCCCTACATTTAACTTTCTACAATGATATTACTCTCGCAAAAGAAGCAACATCTTAAACTGGGAAAAGTATGTAAAGACCACCTTTACAGATGAGGAATGGTCAAAAAGCTTTCCTCATACCCTACAAATCAATCACCTGCACCTCATTACATGAGACTTATTACAGAGTAGGTGATACTTCATGCCTATTAAAGTCCATAAAACCTTCCGAAACCATTTCTACTGATGTTTCGGCCCCCAAAAAGGAGTACTGCACGTTTTCAGGCAATGCCCAGCCCTCAATACCCTCCAGGTCAACATTGATTACGAGACTAACAAAAACACACGATAAAACTCTCTAGACAAATCTTTCTTCTCTCCATAATTCTTAAACACCTGCCAAAAATATCTAAATAATTTACTCTACATATAGCGGTAATGATGTGTTTTATCCCCAGAACTATAAGTGGAAAAAAGTACATCCACCAGCTATCTCTGAAGTTGTCGATAAATTATCTCTACATAATTCTTATGAAATCAACAATTTAGTAAGGAACAATGTAATGAAAAAATACTCTATTATGTAGGAATCTTGGAATAACTGCTTGCCAACTTGTTAAAACCTTTAAGAGTTTCTTGAAAGAAATAATTCAAGAAATAATAAGATAAGTAAATATAAAATACTCTACCTATTTAATCAACTACCCGAAATGACTTGAACCTATTTAAATGTACCATAAATTTCAAGTTTAACTGTTGCATGCTGTTATTCATTGCAAATGAATTGTAACTATTGCCATCAGACCTTCCTTTGCTGTTACCTTTACCCTAACATTACTATTTCTTTGCTTATTCTGTCTACCTTAACCCCCTCTGCCACTTGAATCCCACCTTGTTTCCTGCAAAAATAAAAGGCAACACCTAACTAGTGGTCCACAAATGCTGATTTATCATGACCCTGGCTTGTCTTACAGCTTCTGAATGCCTTTACAAAGGTCTGCAATCCTCTAAATGTGTCCATGCTTGGCTTCAGGTAAAGAAAATAAATAATAAAAAAAAAAAAAAGTTAATTGATGTTGTTTAAAGATGTATTTTTCTACTGTTCTAAGTCCAGGAAGCGTGGTTGCAAACTATAGTATGGTGGTTTCAGGTGCACTGTCCGCGTCTCAGTTGTCATCAAGCAACGCTATGCTTATACAATCAATTCCAGGCGCTATTTCTTCACAGCTCTTAACAGAAGGTAATGATCGCAGATCATAGGAACTAATAAAGTTTCAATTTCTCCTATGAACAAATTCATTTAATGCTATTCAAAAATAATGTTATTTCACATTACTCATATAATACTACCTAGTATGTACATGAATATAACAACTACAATATTGCCTCTATATACTGTACAATAATATAACCACTATAATACTGCTCCTATGTACA
>VIAB01012236.1:35721-46921 GCA_009801035.1 Oophaga pumilio
TGTGACTGTCACACAGCCGCGACACATGCAGCTGCGGAGCCGAATAGCTGATCAGCGAGAGCGCTCCATGTATACCGGGTTCCCACTGTAGATTATTCAGTAAGCGCTATAGCTTGCCCAATAAGCAGGGACCCGAACATATTCCCTCATCTCTAATTGGGGCTTACAGCCAATGAAAACATAAAAGTCATTATCTCAGTAAATTAGAATAATTAACAAAAAACACCTGCAAAGATTTCCAAAGTGTTTAAAAAGGTCTCTTAGTCTGTTTCAGTAGGCTCCACAATCATGGGGAAGACTGCTGACTTGACAGATGACTTGACAGACTGCTGACTTGACAGTCATTGACACACTCCACAAGCAGGGTAAGTCACAAAAGGTCATTGTTAAAGAAGCTGGCTGTTCATAGAATGCTGTATCCAATTATATTAATGGAAAGTTGAGTGGAAGGAAAAAGTGTGGTAGAAAAAGGTGCACAAGCAACTGGGATAACCATAGCCTTGAATGGATTGTTAAGAAACGGACATTCAAAATTTGGGGGAGATTCAAAAGGAGTGAACTGCTGCTGGAGTCATTGCTTCAAGAGCCACCACACATAGACGGATCCAGGACATGGGCTTCAAGTGTCGCATTCCTTGTGTCAAGCCACTAATGACCAATAGACAATGCCAGAAGCGTCTTACCTGAACCAAGGAGAAAAAGAACTGGACTCTTGATCAGTGGTCCAAGGTGTTGTTTTCAGATTAAAGTAAATTTTGCATTTCATTTGGAAATCAAGGTCCCAAAGTCTGGAGGAAGAGTGGAGAGGCACACAATCCCAGCTGCTTGAGGTCTAGAGTGAAGTTTCAACAATGAGTGATGGTTTGGGGAGACATGTCATCTGCTGGTGTAGGTCCTCTGTGTTTTATCAAGACCAAAGTCAGCACAGCCATCTACCAAGAAATTTTAGTGCACTTCATGCTTCCCTCTACCAACAAACTTTTTGGGGATGGAAATTTCATTCTTTAGCAGTACTTGGCACCTGTCCACACTGCCAAGAGTCCCAATACCTGGTTTAAAAACAACAGTATCACTGTGCTTGATTGGCCAGCAAACTCACCTGACCTTTACCCCATAGAGAATCTATTGGATATTGTCAAGAGGAAGATGAGAGACATCAGTCCCAACAATGCAGTCAAGCTGAAGCATGCTATCATAGCAACCTGGGCTTCCATAACACCTCAGCAGTGCCACAGGCTGATCGCCCCCATGCCACTCCGCATTGATGCAGTAATTGATGCAAAAGGAGCCCCGACCAAGTTTTGAGTGCATTTACTGAACATACATTTCAGTAGGCCAACATTATGGATTTCAAAATCATTTTTCAAGCTGGTGTTATAAAGTATTCTATTTTACTGAGATAATAACTTTTGGGTTTTCATTGGCTGTAAGCCATAATCATCAACATTAACAGAAACAAGCACTTAAAATAGATCACTCTGTTTGTAATGACTCTATATAATAAATGACTCACTTTTTGTATTGAAGAACTGAAATAAATTAACTTTTTGATGAAATTCTAGTTTTGTGAGAAGAACTTGTATGTTACAGAAAAAATTAACATATGACGATAAACATTTATTAGAAAAATAATCTACAACAATTTCAGGCTTATGGATATCAGGAGTGCATATTCACTATTATTAGTTTGTAAGAATATATGGGTATGTTTCCACGGTCAGTAAAAGCCGCGTATTGAATGCTGCATACATTCGCAGAGTACAACCTTCAGCGTCCAGATCTTACAGCATAGTGGATGGGATTTCATGAAATCCCATCTCAACTGTAAGTGCACAGCCGCCTCCACCTGCACATGTGGCGCGTATTTCTAGAACGCAGCATGTCAATTTATCTTGCAGAGACGCTCCCTTTCTGCAAGATAAATGACCCGTATAATATATTGGATGCAGTGATTCCGCATGGTTCAATGAACACATGTGGAATCACTTGTGTTCAAAAGCCGGCAGCGCTTTGGACGGAGCGGACATGTGCTGCGTCCAAAGTGCTGCCTAATACGGACCGTGGAAACATACCCTAACATGTTAATTGGAATACATCTTTATGCTATTTAAAGTAGTTGCCCTCTTAGAATTTCTCCTACTTTGTCGTATTTGTCACACTGAATGGTTTCTTAGTGAGCCAAAAACAATTTAACATATAGTAAACACAAAAAATAACTACATTGGTTTAATAAAGAAAATTTTAAAATTATCATACCCATATGTAAATATTTTTTCCCCTTTATATTATTAACTCTCTTCAATGCATTATTATAACATGTAGCTCACTACTTTTTTTGTTTCACTGTATTTTTATTTAAATTTGTCACAAATACAAACTGAAAATAGATAAAAAAGCTCACAATTTGAGCTAATTAACTTTGAAGTGATAGAATAACATTGCAATATTCATGGATTCGTAAACAATGAATAAAACTAACTCAGGACAATACAAGGCAAAAATGACACAAATATGAGTTGTGTTCTCATTTGGAATTTGCAAAGTATGCGTTAAAAATAGAAGTTTTAAAGGGATTTTCTGTGCACAAGAATAATATAATAATAAGCTGAACCCAGCATACTCCCTATTACCTTTATTTAAAGAGGTTGTGCAGCTTTAGGGTACAAGTCTATATGACTGCAGACTTGTGAATCCTCATATCGCATGCACTACGCACTGTGAGGATTCTCCGGTCCCTGTGTATGGAGTGATGGATGCATACGTGTTGTCATGTGCCGACTAGACGAGCGTAGCCTCCCTCAATACAAGAGCATTGAGCGAGGCCATCACATCTAGTTGGAATGTGGCTGGAAATATGCAAATTGTAGCGCTGGTGTCCCTGCACATTTCCCTCCTCCCCGGCAGAGATGCAGACTCACTCACCGTCACTTTCCTCATCTCGCACAACCTCCTCCTCCTGCTGCCCAAGGTCTGTGTATGGCTCACGGATCCCCAGGCACCATGCTTAGGGCTCTTGCACCTGTTTTCTCCTTCTTAAAGGGAGAGCACTGTTTTAAAGTGTCCCCAGCCAATAGCTGGGAGCCACTTATTATTTAAGGCACATCCAACTGATGGGAGGTGCTTGGTCAACGTGTTCACTTTGTTAATTACATACTTGCTAGTTCTCGGGTCCTCTGTTCTAGTAAATCTGCCAATACCTACTTGTACCTACTCATGCCTGCCTGTATATCAGCCATACTTGCCGTACCTGCCTGCACTTGTTATTTTAACTGTATCCATAAAAGAGGAGGCAGTACAGTGAACAATTACATAGTGATCACTGTGAGTGATCACTCCCTGGCTCTATGAATGATAGCCTGCTCTGCACACACACATTGCCCCCACAGGCTGTAAAGAAAGGCTGTCAACGTGATTGGGAGTGATTATATTATAGCAGCACTTACCGTATCATGAGCAGAGTCTGTAACCACTCACTGCACTGCCTCTAGGATTGGAAACGAGCTGTGGCAGAAAGAATAAAGCTTCATTTTCTCCCTGTCGTTGCTCTTCCAGTAAGCCAATTACAAATGTTTTAAGTGCTATTTAACTGCAGATGCAGAAAAATACATTGCTGCATGTGAGTGTGTTTGAGGTTTAGTCTAGGTCACAAATTCTCCACAAGAATATTAAAAGTAAGTATTGTCGGGTGATAAGAAGTTTAACATATCTTTGGGTTCCAGTGTAGATCCTGATAATAGGTAATGAAATTGTTCTTTGTTGGGCACTTTGGGAGTCAATAGGAGGAGAGTAAAACCTTCTTCTCTTATACCTCATATCTTCATCCAGAATCTCCTGTCTTGCTCACATTGGTGTTAGCAATCAACAGTAGAAGACAAGAGTAAAAAAAGATCACCATGTGTGTTGCACTTGTTTGCAAGGCAGCCTGCTCAGAAGAAACAATATGACAGAGAAACAAAGCTCACTATGACAACTTTTGAACAATATGTTGCCCAAGCATGTAACCTTCCAGAGATATTTTTAATTTAAAAGCAAGCATATCTCTACAGAGAAAAAAAACCTGAAGAGAACAAAAAACAAAAGCAACTAGGAAGGAACTAGAACTAGAATGACACCTTCATGAGCCCTGCTATGTGTAGCACCAGCAATCAGAAAATCGCAGCTTCAAGTCTCCGAAGGAGACTAATGAAAAAAGTAAAATGTAAAGAAAAATTAGTTTTTAACCCCTTCATGCCGCTACCCTTTTTCGTTTTCGCATTTCTAATTTTTGCTCCTCGACCCCAAAAATGGTAAAGTTAAAGACATCAGCTCGGTCCGCAAGAGTAAGCCCTCACCCAGCCCCAGAACCCAAAAAATGGAGACGCTATGGGACTTGCAAAATGGCCTCTTTTTTTACAAACTGGATTTTTTTTCACCACTTAAATAAGAAAGAACCTATACATGATTGGTATCTGCAAACTCGTAATGACCTGGAGAATCATACGGCAGGTCACTCAGCATTTAGTAAAAATAGTACAAAAAAAACAATTATGGAATTGCACTTTTTTTTTAGCAATTTCACAGCACTTGGAAATTTTGTTCCCATTTTCCAGTACATTATATGGTTAAACCAATGGTATCTTTCAAAAGTACAACTCGTCCCACAAAAAACAACCCTCACATGGCCATATTTACAAAAAAATAAAAATGTTATGGCTCTGGCAAGAAAGGGAGCAAAAAAACAAAAAAAACCCCACATAAATGGAAAATCGCAAGGTGGGTATAACGCAGCTGCAATGCAGGCTAGTGTGCTCCACCTGTAGGCCACAGAGGGAAGAAGGGATTACTCACTCCCAGGACAGGCCTGCACTGCAGCAGCCAAAACCACCACCAGGTGACAGCAAAAACATCCAAAGCTGAGTTAGGATCAATCAGTCATACGAAGTACCAGAGGTCTCAGCAAGCCTGTGGTCAGAAACTAGCCAATAGGTCAAAACCAGATGGGAGCTGTCAGGCTACTGCAGTGTAGCACAACCTTCCCCAGAGGGAGCTAGAGAGGGATGTGAGACTGCGTACACAGAGAAGCTTTACAAAACAGAAGCACAGGCGCCACCAAGTGGCGGGAGCGTGGTCAGGCAAGCCGAGTCAAAACCGTACAGAGGCAGAAGTACCAGAAGGAGCAGCAATACACGTAGTCAGTATACTAAGCCGAGGGTCAAATAGCCAGACAGAGAACGTAGCAGCAGAGACGGATACCAAGAGACGGGGTCAGAGTCAGTCCGGGTCATACACGAGAAAATAAGTCAAAGGCAGGAGGATCACCAGGGAACAAGGGTCAGAGGCTCTAAACTGGAAGCTTGAGCTATCACTAACACTGGTAAGCTGGCTGTGACAAACTGAAATAGCCCAGCCAGCTCCAGAACGAGGTCGAGGAAATTAACCCCCGCATGACCAGTCCTGAGAGAGGGCAGCAGAGCATAAACTCCGGACTGGACCATGACAGTGGGGAATGAGGGGGACTCCTACACTGGTAAAGACTATGCACTAAATGCAAGGCCTACTAAAAATTTTAAGAAGAGACTGCAATACACTCTGGAAGATGTAGAGCATGGCCTCAGAAAACATTTTTTGACAATTTTAAAAACAGCGTGACTTTTACATTTTTAATTGATTGTGATTAGAACCTCTCCCACGACTTAATGCCTTGGGCCTCGTAATATTTTGCCTTTTTTGTGAATGTCTGTTACAGATGATACAAACAGCCTGAATTTCTCCAAGAATTCTTGGAAAGCAGCTATCATGTTGTGGACTGTGCAAGAGATTTATATGACCAGAAGGAACACTCATTTCCATCAGATGATACTGACCTGAGACAACAAGAAATAGAACAAAGTTATTAAAAAGCAAGTACTTGACTTGAATGAAACTAAAGCTGTTGATGTGCTCAGTGAAGACTGTGTGGAAAGTGAAGATATCACCATTACTGTAGTAAAAATTGAAGTAAAGCCTCAAAGCAATGATGGGAAGGACAAAGCCACATTCAAGGTAACTAATAAAGAGCAGAGAGTCAGAGCAGACTGACCCTATGCATGCAGGAAGGGTGTGGTGACCATTTTGTCCAAAACTTATGTACAGAGAGACAATTTTAAAAATAATGTGACTCCTACGCTGCTAAAGCCTATGCATTTATTGCTAGTCCTAGCAAGAAATCAACCCCTTTCTGACATCGGACGTAATAATCTGTCCATGTGACCTGGGCTTATTTGACCAGGGACGGATAATTACATTCGCATGATCGCTCGCACACATGGGTGTTTAAGCGGGCAATGGCCGCCTGGTGTCAGCTGATTCTGACAGCTGACACCCGGCACTAAGTGCAAGGAGCTGTCATACACCGCTCCCAGCACTTTAACCCCTGAAATGCTGCGATCGAACACGCTCTCAGGATTCCAGGAGCTGGCAGAGGACTGACAACCCCTCTGCCTTTGGATTGGAAACCCCATGGCGTGACGCTGGGTCCCGATCATTGCCATGGTTACCGGATGCCGTCATGATGACTTCCAGGTCACCAGAGCTAGGAAACTTGCTGATCATGGCCAGTGCATGATCAGCAACTTTCTCTGTCAGTGCAGAGCTGACTTGACAGTTTTTTCTGCATGGGGATGCTGCTGCATCTCCATGTTATAGAAGTGATCAGGCATCAAAAAATGATAGTCACATAGAGCGAAAAATTTATAATTTTAAAAAAGTAAACCATTTTTTTTAAATAATTGTAAAAATATAAAAAATAACAAAAAAATCAAAAGATATTGTATCCTTAAATAAATATTTGTAAGAACAAAACAACAATAAAAGAACAGATATTTGGTATCGCCGTGTCTGCAACGACCCGACCTATAAAACTGATCCACTAGTTAACCCCTTTAGTGAACAAAATAAAAAATAAATAAAAACAAGTCAAAAACAATGCTTTGTCATCATACTGCCGAACAAAAAGTGGAATAAAATGCGATCAAAAAGACAGATATAAATAATCATGGTAAGGCTGGAGTCACACTTAACATATAAAAAATCGGTCCAATTTTGACGGCCGAGAATCGCACAAATGTTCCCCGAACAGTAATCCATATGTAATCCGTTTGCAATGCGAGGATGCTATTTCCTCGCATCTAGTAACAGTGTGGCATCCATATGCAATGCGATTTTAACATGAGCTTTTACATACAGCCGTTCTCTCTATGTAAAAGCTCATGTTAAAATCGCATTGTAAAACACAATGGTAAAAATCGTTTTAAAACCAAATAATCTTCAAAACATATACATATATCTATATAAATAGATTGAGTAAAAGCCGGCAAATGATCTGCCGCGTACAGTGTAGAATAGAATAGGTTAGAATAGAATAGATAGAATACATATATACACCTAGAATAGGTGTATATATATGTCAGTGACACATATATACACTGCTCAAAAAAATAAAGGGAACACTCAAATAACACATCCTAGAGCTAAATGAATGAAATATTCTCATTGAATACCTTGTTCTGTACAAAGTTGAATGTGCGGGCAACATAATCACACAAAAATCATCAATGGAAATCAAATTTTTGAACCAATTGAGGCCTGGATTTGGAGAGACCCCCAAAATGAAAGTGGAAACAAGTCAAAATGAAAATCAAAACAAGACAAAATTAAAGTGGAAACAAGTCAAAATGATGCTCAGTATTGTGTGTGGCCTCCACGTGCCTGTATGACCTCCCTACAATGCCTGGGCATGCTCCTGATGAGGTTGCGGATGTTCTCCTGAGGGATCTCCTCCCAGACCTGGACTAAAGCATCCGTCAACTCCTGGACAGTCTGTGGTGCCACGTAACGTTGGTGGATGGAGCGAGACATGCTGTCCCAGATGTGCTCAAACGGATTCAGGTTTGGGGAACGGGCAGGCCAGTCCATAGCTTCAATGCCTTCATCTTGCAGTAACTGCTGACACACTCCAGCCACATGAGGTCTGGCATTGTCCTGCATTAGGAGGAACCCAGGGCCAACTGCACCAGCATATGGTCTCACAAGGGGTCTTGTAGCCAGGACTACGTTGGGGGCTTGAGACGGGTCCCCCATATCGCGCTAAAGCCTAAAAGAAGAAAACTGAAGTTTATTGAACTTGATAGAAGTGTTATGTATAGTAAAGCTATATTGCGTATTTATCTTAAAGTTATATTATAGTAGTATTATGCAATGTTCAAGCAAAAGTGCATCCCATAAAGGGAAGAAACATTCCTGTTTAAACGTTTAATCTTGTTGAGGTGCATCTCATGAAAATTTTGCATTTTTCCGGTAACATCTGTTTTTACTCTGTTCCAGCCCGCAGACGTGCTTTGTTTAACGTGGGAGGAATGTGGTGCCCCTGAAGGTCCAGTCGCCACAGAGGTGCTGCACTTCAGCCAGAGGTGTGGTATCCCACTCTCAGGTAAGGAGAGGGCACCACCCAGGACTCTAACACCAGCATCCAACACAACTCCAGTCAGGGCACCTGGGCGTACGATATGGGAGGATGGCCTCATCCCAGGCTGGAGAAAGATAGAGGATATGGGTGGAGCGAGTAGAAGGGGAGTAGCTTAAGGAGTGACAGTTGGTGGGAGGAGTTAGAGCTGGGGTAATTAGATTGTTCTGGAAAGAGTCAGTCAGTTGGAGAGGGATGGAGAAAGGAAAAACATGTGAGGTGCAGAGGGAAGCTCCTGGAGCAGAAGGGGTCCTAGGGGCACGGATAGTGAGGAATCCATCTCTGGGGCCCATATTCACCAGTGTGGTTGGTGGAGGGACCAGTCGCAGTAGGGGAACTGGCCCCAAGACTAGTGGAGGACTAAAAGGCTCAGCTAGCAAACCGGAGGCTGAGGTAGCTGTATGTGCCTCAGCCAAATCAGCACACATTCACCAAAAAGGTAGCCGGATAGGATCAAGGGGACCTAAAGTACGTCACCCATCAGGATCCGAGGCTACTGGCTTGGGACTCTGTGTGCGTGGCGCAGGGCAGGAGGGGAGGTAGCCAGCGCAGGGAGACGGCCAGAGAAAAAACAGCAGAAGGGGGTCCTGACAAAGTGTTCCCCAAATTACTTGAGAGCTGGCTGGACCACCTACCCGGAGGACACAGGAACCCCGACTGGGGATTGTTTAACAACAGTGAGTAAACTGAAAGAGGCTGCACCTCGCTGTGTCCTCTGAATTATTTACTGCGTCATCATCAGCCCTGCACCACGACCGTTAACATCATTTACTTCAAACTCTAATACATCCCTGAGGCCCCACTCTACCCGTGGGGAACAATAATAGCTTTGCTGCGTCACTAACTGCCACAGAGGATTTGAATCGCAGCGTCGGCCATCTTATTGCCGAACACCACGGGTGGCATCGCAAACTATTTCTCCTTTTTTACTTTTTTTTTACTTTTTCATCACCTTTATTTTAAAACACCTTTCTATTGGTCGCCCAGGGCCACGGATCAGGTCTCTGCTGCCGTGACAAGTCCCTTTTAAGAACTGTGCCGACCAGGTACCAAGTACCCCAAGGCCCTGGTGGGGCGCTTCAGAGACATATCTGATTCTTAATGAATTTGGCAGGCGCCTCTTAAAAATGGCTTGCCTTTATGTCTACTTCCAACTAATCGCTAGAAATTGCTATCTGTCCTGTGAGTCATTTCTGTTGACTGCTCCACAATGATCATAGGATCACTATACACAAAGCATGTGAGGCGAATAATACTTAGGTTCCTAAATGAAAGTGCGCATTAACATATGCCTTTTTTCCAACATATAATGTTATTTTGTATCTTCTATGCACTGTATGTGATATTTATTAGTCAGCCAACCCAACAGTTGAAGAGATATATGCAGGGGGCCCAAATACTACAAATATTGTGACCCAAAGCTACTTGTTTGGGAACACTGCTATGGCATATACAATAAGTAAACTGTTGATTAACAGAAAAGTTTATAATTGCTTTAACTTCGCAATACAGTCAGTAATGAAATGTATCAGAACGGAAGGGACCATGAAAGTAAACTACATGTAGGCACAAAATTGCCATTTTATAAAATACATTTCTAATCCCACACACTATAATTATACATTGAAAAAAAGGCATTTACTGGTTCAAATATTTAAACCATTGGACAGTCGTAGGAAACCAAGGACAGTTGGCAGCTACTCTGATTTCGTGTTGAAAAGATTATTTTGCATTTTAAACAAACCTCTTTACTGCATATTATTATTAAAAGCCTCTAATTATAGCCATTATGCTGTCATAGTGGACAATAATCCAAAATTGTTAAGCTCCATTCACTGGCAGCCTTTTGGTCTCCCGACATGAGATAAAGTTCTGGCTGATGAAGTTAAAATTTGTGTTTTTTTTTTTCATTTTTATAAAAAAGACATATGTTAGCATAACTCCAAGTGTCTAAAATTCTAGCAGATCAGCTGTTTTTTTTTCTTTATCTGTGCCAGGCTAATGATGGTTTTTAAATAACTTTGCAAACAAAGAACAAATCAGAAAGCGCAATTTTGTGCTTGGAAAACAAAAATGGACAGGAAAAAGAAAGGAAATGAGTTAAATGATAATTGTAATAATCTCAATTTACAGATATGTACGAGTATGTTTCTTTATAGTGTGATGCAAGATTTAAAGGCCTCATAGCAACAAAGGCATGTGTGCAAAATTATTTTGTGTCTTCCTTTCAAAGCTTTTTCTTATGCGATAATACATTAGTACTTCTGTATAAACTCCAGTTTGGTTTATAAAAGGCAAATCTGCTTTTACTCATTGGAGAAAACAATCATTAACCTACTGGACCCAATAATGATCTAGATATTGTCAGCTTCTTTCTCCTTTATATATTATTTTTATTTAGTTATATTATTTCTATTACATGTGATTATTGCATATTAAAACAGCATGTTCAATATATTTTGTTATATATTTATTTCACTGGGGTAGGTAAAGTGTTATGTAGAATTTAAGAATTGAAGTACCTCATCTACTATGGTGTAGCAAAAGTCATTGTAAAGTGAATTAGTTGTAGGGACAATTTCCATGTTACATCACTGAGTAAGCACCACGTAAGCAAACTGAAATGAAGACGATGATACACTTGCTCACTTGGGTTATCAGAAGAGTTCAATTATAGGGTCTGTCAGGATCCCGTCTGGGTTGGAGCCGATGTTACTGCAA
>VIAB01012238.1:16748-43691 GCA_009801035.1 Oophaga pumilio
GACCCTTTGCTCAGACACTCATATGTAAGTCACATGCTGTCCATATCTTTGTGATCATCCTTGAAATGGTTCTACTCCTTCATTGAAGCCCAGTTGTGTTTAATTAAACTGATAGGACTTGATTTTTATAGGCACAAACCTGTCTATATAAGACCTCACTTTTGTGAATTTACCAAATTCCTGCAATGAAACAGAGTGAAAAATTTCATGGGGTCTGAAAACTTTCCATACCCACTATATAAAATTGTATATATACAGTTGTGCTCAAAAATTTACATAATATGGCAGAGCTTTTACTTTCTTTGCATTTTTCAGAGAATATGAATGATAGTCCCAATGCTTTTTCTCCATTCATGGTTAGTGGTTGGGTGAAGCCATTTATTGTCAAACTACTGTGTTTTCTCTTTTTAAATCATAATGACAACCAAAAACATCCAAATGCCCCTGATGAAAAGTTCACATACCCTGGTCATTTTGGATACTAAAGGTAACATCCTCATCTGTGACCTGTTTGCCTGTAATCAGTGTGTGTGTATAAAAGCTGAGTAAGTTTCTGGGATCCAGACAGACTCTTGCATCTTTCATCCAGCCACTGACATTTGTGGATTGTGAGTCATGGGGAAAGCAAAAGAATTGTCAATGGATCTACAGGAAAAGGTAGTTAAACTGTATAAAACAGGGAAGGGATACAAAAAGATATCCAAGGAATTGATGATACAAATCAGCAGCATTCAAACTGTGATTAAAAATGGAAAATCAGGGGCTCTGTAAAAATAAAACTACGATCAGGTAGACCAACAAAAATTACATCCACAACTGTGAGGAAAATTGATAGGGAAGCAAAGAAAAACCCACAAGTAACATCAGCTGAAATACTGGACTCTCTGAAAACTAGCAGTTTGGCTGTTTCAAGATGCACAATAATGAAGCACTTGAAGAAAAATGGGCTACATGGTCGAGTCGTCAGAATAAAGCCATTACTGCGCAAATGCCACAATATGCAAAACAGCACAGAGACAAGCCTCAAAACTTCTGGAACAAGCTAATTTTGTGTGTTGAGACAAAAATTGAACTTTTTGGCCACAATCATAAACATGCACATTGATAGAAGGAGATAGAGAGATCTACTGTATGCATACATTTTCATATGTTCACTACTCAATATTGAAATTGTAACACGTGGAAGGATAAGCCCTAAGGTTATGCAAAATGAGGAAGTAGCAGGTGTTCTTGAAATCTATAAGATGAACCATGAAAATGAAGGGCAATGAGCCCTAGCCAGCTCACCAACCACCACCAAAGCACGGAACCGAATTCCAGTCTGGGACATGCAGTAACAAATTGGATGAAGGCGTTCCAGCTTTTAAAAGAATTCCTTTATTCGTTCAGACGATAAAACTTGACAGGCTGGTGTACTCCTCAGTACTACAGTGGATGCATTCACATGGCAGAGATAACAGCAATGCATTTCGACCCTACAATGGGTCTTTATCCTTATCTTTTATAAAGACTCATTGTAGGGTCGAAACACGTTGCTGTTATCTCTGCCATGTGAATGCATCCACTGTAGTACTGAGGAGTACACCTGCCTGTCAAGTTTTATCGTCTGAACGAATAAAGGAATTCTTTTAGAAGCTGGAGCGCCTTCATCCATTTGTTCTTGAAATCTGCAAATGATCACATTTTTTAGCATCTACATGTAATCTGTGGCTTTCAGAAACTGAATAGCAGCCAGATTTAAAGCTATTTTTTGCCACATGAAACTCCAAAAATCAGACCAAGTCTTGTGGGATGATTACTTCCTGTTCATTGAAGTGCCAGCTGTCACCACTTGTTGCAAAACTGAGAGTGACAAAATCATTGTACTGAGAAACCTTGGTTTATCACTCTGTCAAATCACAATGTTGAGATATCAGCACTGTTCAACATTGGATATCTCAGTGTATGGGAGAAAAATGACAAGATGGAATGAAAGCAAGAGGTGCATGGAAGAGAAAAGCACTTAGTAATCCATTCTGTATTGCAAGTGAAAAGTGATGTCACTTATTCAAATAATATGCCAAACAGTGCTAACACAAACTAACAGATTGTACTTGCACAACATTGGGTTACAACCCATATGTTTTGCTACAGGTGTCCCATCAACCTCATGCCACCACTCTTAAAAGCAGGCATGGTTTAGAGCAAGGCAGCAATGGTGGCTGGAATGGAGGTCTATTCTCTGCAACGATGAGTTCCATTTTATTCTTGGATGCAAGGGTAGCTGAAGACCATGTGGTCAACACCATGAAGAGGCCTTTAAACGAGAACGTCACAATAATCTTACTCCTGTGATTATGATGTGGAGTTGCATAATATAGACTCGTCTAGTTTTCATTCCAGGTGCACTAACAGCTTTGGGTTACATTGATTTAGTGGAACCAGAGATGCAGCCATTTCTCCTAAAAGTCCCATGAGCCGTTTTATAACATGACAATGTCAGACTGGATATTGCTCATGCTAAGAAAAAAATCCACTAATACATATCAAATATCTTAAATGGTCATATGTCAAATTAGTAGACCAACAACAATCACTATGGACACACCAAGAACCACAAATCCTACACAAAAACCATGGAGTAAAAGTCCAAAACAAGTTATAAAAAATCAATGTATTTTTATTACCAAATTACTAACATATGTCATTGCTCATGCTACTGTGAACAGCCTGCATGGTCTAAATGTGCTACCATGGCCTTTAGCGCACTGGCGGACACAGACAGAAGAGGGCCCCTGTGCAAGAACAATATATGTGCCCTTTGCAGCCCAATAACTCATCATAATGCACAATTCCACCTGTTTTGGAGATAAAAATGGGCCCCTTACCTATTGGGCCCCTGTGTGGCTGCACAGGTTGCACCAATGATATCATTGAATAAATCAACATGTTTTGAAAATTTTGTTTACATTTTTGTATCACTAACATGTCTATTGGTCTATTGGTCCTGTGATAAAAAAAAAATCTCTGACTTTTCCTTCTTGGTGTTATAATTTCAATGATGTGGAATTTATATCTAAAAATTTTATATTCCAATATTACAATAACGTTTAGTAAAAATGCATCAATTTCTGATTATGCAAAGAAAAAACATACTTTATTTTTCTAAATAATAAAAGATGGTTTACAATTTTCTTAAATTACTTATTCCATTAAATAATCCGAAGCAAAAATTGAAATTCAGAATAATTTGATACTCCTCTCATAGAGAAATAGAATGAGCCTGCAATCGTAATATATTAAATTATTTTTACCTGCTTCAATTAATGCACTGCACTGCATAAATCAAATGCATCTTTTGTTTAAATTCTGGTGAACCGTTTACATTTTTTATATATAGACAGATTGTGAAAATTCGAGAATTTGCCTTATGCTAAATTTGATTAAAATAGCATGTGATCCTCTAATTGCATTCATGTTTTCAATATTTATATATCTAGATGAATAATTTATATTCTTTCAGTAGTGGTTATTAGTAGATTTCTTTATATGACCATATAAATATGTATGGAGAATGGTCTGTGCACATCTTAGCAGATTTATTTAAAGGGTATTATCAATATTTTTGGTAGTAGTCTAGACACATCAGTTCAGGCATATAAATTCACTGGAATAGGGTCTCTTTAGGAGAAGGACCTCTTTATCAAGATGACAACCTGCAATGTTGAAAATGTGCCCTTTTACAAGGATTTCTGTAAGGCTGATCTTTGTCTTCTTTTGAATCAATGACTAATTCCTAGTAATATAAGGTGTGGAAGCTACCTGTCATCTTTCCCACTGTTTCACGTAAGAAGTATTTGGGGCATGTTTTGTCTGCTTCGTTGTATTTTGCTGATCTGGTCAAATATGCACTTGCTTTATGCGTTATTATGTGAGCACTGCAGATGTGGTGGTATTCCTCGTTAACTGGGAGGACAACTAGAAAGGAGGGGGCTGAGGTGTCATAATGCTGTGACAAAGATTGGCATCCCAATTCGAGCCTTGTTCAATATCAATTAAAAGATATAATTAGGCTACATCTGGAAGATGAATGTGTGATATGACCCCCTTTGATGCATAGTAGGAATGGATTGTGCTAGGGACTATATCATATTGCTGCAAACCTTACTACAGTAGGAACATAGAACTTGAGAATGAGTTGGGATGAGCAGTACCCTCTGTTGGTACAGCCAGGTAGAGAACAGAGTCTACCATCATATGATAGGATGTTACCATACAATTCCAAAGGTAAATATTATTTAGTGAGGAAACTACATTAAAAAAATAACTCTATATATTATTAAAACAGTTTCTGATCATTGTTCAATGTATTAGACCTAATTTGCTCAGCTCAAATTTTAATTACAAATCAAAAAATAAAGGTATACAAATAATTCACCTTTTGAATACAGTATTCCAAAATATACATTCTTTCTCTGAAAATAAATGTAACCCCTGTCAACACTGCCCTTATATTCCACCACTTTATATGGGAATTGACAATATTATCTGCCATCTGAATTACAATATTATCTGGCTTCTGTCAGATTGATTTATTTAACAGACATGTAGAAAAAGTAGGTAAGGTAGTTGTATTTTGATGCAAGAAGACTACTTGGCAGCTGTGGTATGTTAAAATATTGAGTAAATATATTCTTTAAATAGTCTTTAAAAATGTTCAAAAATACATTTTAAAGCATACCTATCATTTTATGTGACTTTTTGACATGTGTTTTAGTGTGTGCAAATAACGAATAACACTATTTCTGGTGATTACATGACATAATTTTAGGAGTTTGTTTTTCTCTTCTATAGTCTCTATTTCTGTAAGTTTTTTGCTGAAGATTGGCAGCAATGATATCTCATATACAGTACACTGCACATATTAGAGTAAAAACAGGTACTGCTCCCTTGTCTCTCAATGCCACACCATCAGAAGTAGCAGCAGTAGTGAGAAGTGTAGCTGTGAATATAGCATATTTGGGTGAAATAAAACACACTGGCAAGCAACATCACATCTGTCTCTCTGATATGTCCTCCTACAGCTACTCCTTCCTTCTTTCTCCTTTCCCTTTCTGTAGACTTCTATGGACTGCAGTACATAAATTGATCTTTTTGTGTATAGATGTCTGTAGGTACATTTTCTTCTATGCTAAGTACAAGTGGTAAGGGGAAGAAAAAGAAGTAGCTGCAAAAAGGAAACCAGCAAGAATAATTATTTTTTTGTGTATGGTCATGTGTCATGCCCAGTGTGGGAAGACTAAGTGCAACACGAAGGGATGAGGGGAAGGAAGCCCAACACTAGGGAAAGGGGGAGTGGAGACTCCTAGACAGATCTAAAGTCACCCTGTCTGTCCTAAACGTCCCTATATAGATTCTGCACCTTTTGTCTATCTGCACCAATTGCCAAGCAGGAATCTAATCCTTGCGTGACCATGGTGATAAGCACTGCTTAGGGGAGGATGGGGAAAGCACTAGTCTATCCCCACTACAACTAAAGACAGCTGGGATAGACAAACAAGTGGAACACTTTATCTTGAGTAGACGCAGAGAGGTAACACAGACATCCTTCAACAGCACCAAAGAGTAAGACAGCCGATTGGTATAGCTCCAATTTTACTGAACCTATCTGCAACCACCAAAACCACATTCTTGCCTGTAGATACCGGTAGGTCAGTAAAAATATCCATTGACAAGTGTGTCCATGGTCTACTAGGAGTAGTTAGTGGAAGAAGGGTACCAGATGGACGGGTATGCGATACTTTAGAACGTGCGCCGATACTGCAAGCAGCTAATTGTTCAACCACATCCCGAGGCAACCCCAGCCACCAAAAACGACGAGAAAGGAGGTCCGCGGTTGCCTTATCATCTGGATGACTAGCAAGCACAGAGTTGTGATGTTCCCCAATTACTTTGCGGCTCAGATTAGGTGGCACAAATAACCTCCATGGTGGGCAGGAGGCAGGACGTCCCCCTGAGCCTCCAACACCTCACCCTCCAGCTCAGGGTACAATGCCAAAATGATTACACTCTCCTGCAAAATCGGGGCATTGTCCTCATGGTCACTACCACCAGGGGAGCTCCAGGACAAAGCATGAGCCTTGACACTTTTGACTCCTGGACAGAAAGTGACCACAAAATTGAACCTAGTAATAAACAGGGACCATCTAGCTTGCCTAGGGTTGAGACATTTAGCCGATTGAAGACATGACAAGTTCTTATGGTCAGTGATAACAGTAATAGGATGTACAGCCTCCTCCAACCAATGTCGGCATTCTTCAAATGCCAACTTAATTGCCAAAAACTTCCTATTACCCATGTCATAATTTTTCTCAGGCAAAAATTTTTTTTTAGAAAAGATGGTGCATGGATGGACCCTGAGACAACACAGCCCCAACCCCAACTTCCGACGCATCAACCTTCACAACAAAGGACTGGGAAACATCGGGCTGACTAAGAATAGATGCCGTGGCAAAACAGCTCTTAAGGGAGGAAAAAGCCCGCAGGGCATCGTCCGACCATTTGGAAAAACTCTGACCCCTTCCTTGCCATGTCAGTAAGGGGTTTCACAATTACTGAATAATTCTGGATGAATTTCTGATAAAAATTAGTAAAGACCAAAAAACGTTTTAAGGTCTTCAAGTTCTCGAGACGGTCCAAATCAAGGACAGCACAGATCCTCTCTAGATCCATCCGAAAACCTGAAAATAACAACACCTCTTGGATGGCGAAAACACAATTTTCTAGTTTAGCAAATAATTTGTTTTCTCTTAGTATTTGCAGAACCTGTTTAACATGCCTCTAATGTGTCTGCAAATCAGGAGAGTAAACGAATATATCATCAAAATAGACCACTACAAACCTACCCACCAAATGATGGAAAATATCATTGATGAAATGCTGAAATACCGCAGGTGCATTGGTCAGACCGAAAGACATAACCAGACCCTCGAAAAGACCCTCAGGGGTATTGAACACCAGCTTCCATTCATCCCCTTCTCTTATTCTAACCAGTTTGTAGGCCCCCCTTAAATCCAACTTGGAGAACATCTTAGCTCCCACAACCTGGCTGAACAGATCCAGAATCAGATGAAGAGGGTATGGATCTTTGACAGTAATTTGATTCAATCCCCGAAAATCTAAACAAGGACGCAGACCGCCATCTTTTTTCTTCACGAAGAAGAACCCTGCCACCCCGGGCAAAGATGAGGGTCTGATGTGTCCCTTCTACAGACTTTCCACAATGAAATCCTTCATAGCATGTCTCTCAGAACCAGAAAAATTATACAGTCTGTACCTTGGTAGTTTAGCTCCGGGATCAGATTAATAGGACAGTCATATTCACGATGAGGAGGCAAATCCTGACACACCCCCCCTCAGAGAAAACGTCCTCAAACCCCAACAAAAATGCAGGTAGGGTTTCTGAAGAAACTGTAGAAAAGGGAAATATTTAAACAGTTCTCATGGCAGTAATCTCCCCACTCAATGATTTCCCTGACTTGCCAATCCACCAACGGATTATGTTTCAACAACCAGGGAAGACCCAATACAATTGGGGTGGGAAGATCATCCAGGACATAGCAAGGAATTATTTCAGAATGAACCAACCCCACCCTCAGTCTTACATTCTGTACAATTTGAGTGAGAGCTTTCTATGCAAGTAGCGCTGAGTTGATGGCGAAGATGGGAATGGGCTTAGCTAAAGCAAAGCACACCAGCCCGTGAGTTCTGTCAAACTCAGCATCAACCATGCTGGCTCCACTGTCAAAAAACACAGAAATCTCCTTGATTTTGCTCTCCAGCACCACCTCTGCTGTCAGGACAAACCAGGAGCTGCAAGTTGATGATAGATGGACCACTTGCTTATTTCATTCTAGACTACCAAGGTTTAAATGAGTCTCCTTTTGTTTAGGCATCAAAGGACAGGCCCCAATAAAATTTTCCTTTTTTCCACAAAAAAAATGCCCCCCTTTTTTTGCAAATCTCCTGGGAAATGTAAGATGCAGAGGCAACCCTAATTTCATGGATTCCTCAATCCTCTCCCATATGGTTTCATTGCTAGACTGCTCCCCTGGCAAAGGGGCAATAGCCTGAAAAAGAAGCTCCGGAGAATGAGGTCTTACAGATCTATCCCGAAGGCATCTGTCAACACATATAGCCAATGACATAGCAGCCTCCAAGGACTCAGGGGTTTCATATACCGCCAAAGCATCCTTCAACCTTTCATTGAGACCCTGAAGAAATTGTCTGGGTCATTCCACTTGGTATCAGTTGCCCATCTGAGGAATTAGGAGCTATACGTCTCCACTGACCAATTCCTCTGCTGAAGGCGACGCATCCTGGACTCTGTCAGGCTCATCATAGATAAGGGCTAGAGCCCCAAAAAATCCCTCCACACACTGGAGAAAAACTGAATCCTGTGGCAAAGAGAAAACCCAGGACTCTGGATCTCCCTGTAGTAGAGATATCACAATGCCGACTCGTTGCTCTTCATAACAGAGGTCATTCACCTCCAGAGTCAGGCAGCATAGCCGCTCTGTCAGCCCTGCAACCGGAACCATGCCAAGGGAGAAAAGGAAAAAAAAACATACCCCCAAAAAATAAAAAAATTAAACCTCGTGTCAGGTTTTTTTTTTATTAAGTTTGCACTGCTGGTGATATTGTCATGCACATTGTGGGAAGACTAATTGCAAAACAAAGGGATGAGGGGAGGGGAGTCCAACACTAGGGCAGGGGGTAGTGGAGTGCAGATCTAAAGTCACTCTGTCTGCTCTAAATTTCCCTATATAGGTTCTGCACCTTTCGCCGAGCAGGAACCTAATTCCTGCCTGACCCTGGCAATAAGCCCTACTTAGGGAAGGATGTGGTGGAAAATTAGTCAATCACCACTACAACTGAGGACAGCTGGGATAGACAAACAAGGGGAACACTTATCTTGAGTAGACTCAGAGAGGTAACACAGATGTCCTCCAACAGCACCAAAGAGAAAGACAGTCAACTACTATAGCTCCAAGCCTCAACAGGGGAAAATGGAAATATCACCGGCGATCCCCAGAAGCAGGCAGGAAGTCTATAAATGCCCAGTCCAAGTGTATCAATTAGAGCCGGAGAGAGGTTGCCACTGGGTCCAAAAGTGAGAAGGACTAGGAAGATGTCTGCAAAAGCCAACCGAAGAGACCTGTCTGCAACCTCTGACACACCCTTGACAACATGCTACTACAGACTCAATCTCTTGCCTACTCTAAATGAATAGTGAAATGATTGATATTCCTTGACCTGAAATTAACTTTGTATTACTTCTAGTGATGAGTGAACGCTCTCTGATAATAGCTTATCAGAGCACACTCAGGTGTTATCCGAACTGCATGATTTGCGACTGTTAGACAGTCTCAACACATGTAATGATAGCTTAACAAACAGGCAATCCCCACATTTGTTGGTTGTGGCTGTCTAACAGCCGCAAATCATGCAGCCGCAGAGACTTGAACATAATATACGAGCAGGCCAAGATGGGGCTTTATAAGTGTGCTGCAGTAATGTTTCAGGAATAGACCAGAAGGGAACAGTAAGCACTGCTTATTACAGGTACAAAGCTTTTTTTTTACCCCTTTTACTCCTTCACCATGCTTACATATGCCATCACAATTTTTGCTCCACTAATCCTCACTCTCCTTCGCCAAACCCCAAACCCCAGCACCTACTAACCAAATAATCATCTCCCCTCACTCTTACCTCACCACCTGACCTCTTCTGCAGACCTGCTCCTCAACCTCAGATCTCTCCTACTAAACCATAAAACAACTGTCCACTCACTTTCTTCCATCTTATCTGCCACTCTCAGCTTCTCCTCACTGCTGGTGACATATCTCCCAATCCTGGACCCCACAGCTAATACTTCCAATTAATTCCCCCTGCTATCGCTCCCATACAATAATGAATTACCACAATCTCTCCTATGTCATACCTGCCCCCTTGACACCCACCACCTTGTTCCCTCTCTCTGGTGCACTCTGGAATGCCTGCTTTGTCTGCAATAAGCTTTATGTGATTCATGACCTCTTTATCTCGCAATCTTTCCTTCTTGGGCCTCACTGACACCATCTGACACAGCCTCCTCTGCTGCACTGTGTTATGGTGGCCTACACTTCACACACACTCCTTACACTGGCAACAGACATGGTGGAGGAGTGGGTTTTCTCTTCTCAAACAACTGCACCTTTAACCCAATCCCACCTCTACCCTCCCTTATCCTCCCTCCTTTTGAAGTCCACTATGTCCGCATCTACTCTCCCTTCAACCTCCAAGTGTCTGTCATATCCTGACCCCGGGCCCTGCCACTACCTTTATTAACCAATTCTCCACCTGACTTCTTCACTTTCTCTCCGCTGACATTCCCATCATAATCATAGGTACTTCAACATCCCTACTGACACCCATCAGTCTGGAGCCTCCAAACTTCTGTCTTTTACTTCATCTTTTGGACTTACTCAGTGGTCCTCCTCAGCCACTCACACAGATGGACATACATTTGACCTGATCTTCACCCGTCTCTGCTTCCTATCTGATTTCACAACCTCCCCTCTTCAATCAATAGACAACCCTGATCTTCACCTGTCTCTGCTTCCTATCTGATTTCACAACCTCCCCTTTTCAATCAATAGACAACTCTGTCACAATAACCTCACTAAAAAGCTTCAGGAAGTGTCCAGGGTTGAGGAGCAGAGTTGGAAGAAAACAACATCGCAAGATGACTTCACTGTATTCAAACAAGCAGCACTCGCTTTTAAATCTCCCCTCACCTCTGCTAAACAGGCATACTTAACAACCCTCTTCCTTATTCTACAACCCCAAACAGTTATTTGACACTTTTAACTCACTCCTTCGCCCTCCACTGCCCCTCTGACCTCTCTCATCTCTGCTAAGAACTTTGCCACAAACTTCAAAAATAAGATCAACCAAATAAGGTAAGTCTTTCTTGTTCAACAACCACAACCACTTTGTATACTAGACCAATGCCCTTCCACATAACCTCCCTCTCCAACATCACTGAAGGAGAGCTTGCTCATCTCCTCAACAAATCACGCCTCAACACATATGCCCTTGATCCCATCCCATCCAACCTCCACCCCAACCTCAATACTACACTTATCCCATCCCTAATCCATCTCTTCAACCTATCACTAACTTCTGGTAACTTCCCTTCTGCATTCAAAGATGCCACAATCACGCCTATCCGCAAAAAGCCATCCATTGAACCGACCACTATGTCAAGCTATCGCCCCATATTGCTCCTCCCATTTGCTTCCAAACTCCTTAAGCAACATGTCCACGCTGAATTTTCCTCCCACCTCTCATCTAGCTTGCTCTTTGAAAACCTACAATCAGGTTTCCGTCCCCATAATTCCACTGAAATTGCCCTGACAAAAATTACTAACGACTTACTTACAGGCAAACCTAACAGACAATTCTCTATACTTCTCCTTTTAGACCTGTCCTCTGCCATTGACACAGTTGACCGCCACCTCCTACTACAGATTCTTTCTTTTTTTGGCATCCAAGAACTTGTTCTATCCTGGATCTCCTCATACCATTTCAACCGCACATTCAGTTTCTCACACTCCCACACAACCTGCTCATCCTGGCCTCTCTCTGTTGGAGTCGCTCAAGGCTCTGTCCTAGGACCCATACTCTTCTCTATATATACTCTTGGCCTGGGTCAACTCATAAAGTCCCATGGCTTCCAGTACCACTTATACGCTAATGACACTCAGATCTACAACTCCAGCCACACGTCACCTCTCTGCTATCCAGAATCCCGGAGTATCTATCAGCCATATCCTCCTTCTTCTCTACTCGCTTCCGAAAACTCAATGTGGACAAATCTGAACACATTTTCTTTCCTCCATCTCACATATCTTCCCTACTTGATCTTTCTATTACAATAAACATCACGCTTTCCCCTGTATCGGAAATCCGCTGCCTCGGAATAACCCTTGACTCTGGCTGTCCTTCAAACCACACATCCAAGCTCTTTGCACCTCCTGTCGCCTCCAGCTCAAAAATATTTCCAGAATCCATCCTTTCCTCAATCCTCAATCTACTAAAATGCTTGTGCATGCCCTCATCATTATTATTATTAACAATAATAATAACACCCGAGCATGTTCGGGTAAGTCTTTATCCAAGCATGTTCGCTCATCAATAATCACATCATATCAGAAATGATAGAAATATAGAAATGTCAGCAGTTTAGATGAGTATTTCGATTCAAAATGGATTGACTTTGAAATACGAAAGTCCCTGTGAATTTGAACAATTTGAGAGTGGGCTCATGACGTCAGGCCTTGAAGCAATCACATCACTTAGTCTAGCACAGCAATTCAGGTGCACTTTGACATGGACAATAAAATATGAGGTCTGGCCAAGGATTTTACAGCCCCAGGAAAAGAGGTCAGAGCATACATCTCATTACACATAGGAATAGAAAAATGCCTAAATCTGATTGAGCTGAATTTGAGAACATGCCTGGATGAGCAGGAAGTCTCACCATGTATTGGTCCAGCTAGATAGAGAACACAGTCTTCTTGCATAAGTTGAGAGGCAAGTCAGTTTTAGAACAGAGGATTCTAAGGAGCAAGGCCCATAAGAGGTATGCCCTAAGAATTTATCCTAAGACAAGTGTTAACTGCCTGACCATTTGTAAATGGAAAAAGCATAAACAGCATTGGGTTTAACAAGATGTTGCTCGCCTTATGCAATCATTATAACCACATGTACCCCACAGGAGGTGAAGGAAGGAGGCTATTTTTGCTACTGTTTTCAGGTGTCAAGGTGCCAGAGTTTTAATGTGTCAATATTGTACTAGTAGAACCAGTAGTAATGAGGTATAGAGAAAAAATACCTTAAACGGCTCAGCTAGAAATCTGAGTGAAATGTGAACATTGCAGAACAGTTTGGGTCTAAGTCAATTTTTTGTGATAAAAATAAAATGTTCATTTTTTCCTTTCACATTTCTTTAGTTCTCGTAAAGCACCTGAAGGGTTAATAAGCATCTTGAAAGTGGTTTGGAGCACCTTGAGGGGTGCAGTTCTTAGAATGGTGTCACTTTTGAGTATTTTCTGTCATATTGACCCCCCAAACTCACTACAAAATGTGAGGTAGTCTCTAAAAGAAATTGTTTTGTAAATTTTGTTGGAAAAATTAAAAATCACTGGTCAACTTTTAATCCTTATAACGTCCTAAGAAAAAAAAATTGTTTCCAAAATTTTGCTGATGTAAAGTCGACATGTGGGAAATTTTAGTTATTAACTATTTTGTGTGACACAACGCTCTAATTTAAGGGCACAAAAATTAAAACTTTGAAAATTGCAAAAGTTTCAAAATTTTTTGCCAAATTTCCATTTTTTCATAAATAATCGCAAGTCATATCGAAGAAATTTTACCACTACCATGAAGTACAATATGTCATTAGAAAACATTCTCAGAATCAGTGGAATCCGTTGAAGCGTTCCAGAGTTATAACCTCATAAAGTGACAGTGGTCAGAATTGTAAAAATTGGCTTAGTCATTAAGGTCAAAATTGGCTTGGTCACTAAGGGGTTAATTACATTAAATAGTCTGAGTTAGATTAACTCAGCGTGTTTATATACATCAATGGATCTACTGTGCATTGACTGTATTGGGTGGATAGGAGCATTCAGCCCTTCTAGCGCCAAGCAAGATTTGTTTGCATTTCTATTGTTACAGTTGCTAGTTTAAAATGGACATATTTCACTGCTTGGTAATGTATTGTGTTATACTGGGTCACATCAATCCCAAGGGCTTTGCAATCTTGTTTGAAGAACTTTAATTGAGGAATGCTTATTCCAAGTCAAAGTTCTATTTACTATTGGCCACAGCAGCTTAGAAAACTTTATTTTGTAAATGCTGTGCGACTGGAAAGTCACTAATAATGTACCTATTTCCCTGCTAAAGAAATCTGATATTTAACCGTAGAATTCCGCTATGGATTATCTGCATTCCTAATCCTGACAATTTTAACAGGATGGATACTGAACACCAGATATATTTATATATCTCAAACTAATAAAACTTTATGAAAAAACATTTCTAAATGCAGTCTTTACATTGTTTGCATTATACCTTGTGTACATTGTCATTTATTAAAATTATTTACCCTTTATAAAGTATTCAACGGATAATTTTAATGCATATCAAACTCAAACTCATATCATTTTAATGTACAAATATATAAAATATGTATAAGGATGTGATGCAACTTTTCTTTTAATTATGTTCATGCATTATCCTCTATTTTAAATATTTATTACTCTGTAAGGAGATATTCAAATTTAGTTAAGACCGACAAAAAAGTAGAACACAGTAATAACATTGAAAATGTCAGGTTTAATTTCCCTAAATTTATTTGTGACAAATTAAATTGCATTGTTAGAAATTAATTATTAGTGCTTCACATATCATGTTTTATGCTTAAATGTCAACTAGATTGTCTTTGTGTAAATAAAACTAAATTGCAATCATGCATTGTATCTAAATTAAAAGGAAGAAATTATAGTTATTAGAAGCTTCCCAGTACATTTATATACAAGCAACAAAGCAATAGTTATGAACAGGTATTATTGATTAACTATTACAATTATTGATTGTATAGAAATTAAGTAAAGATATTTACAATATATTTTGAAACACCTAAATACTATGGACCCAAACCATCAAAAACTGGAATATAACACTTAGATGAGTTAGAAAATTTTGTGACTTTTGGCAGCATTACACCAAAATGAGTGGAGCTTGGGTGTAAAGGGGCATGACGCCAAAGCACTACTAATTTATCATGATTTATGGCATTCCAGTTCCTGACTGGAGTAAGATTTATGGTGAGGCACACACCATTTTTCATATACACCTGATTCATTAAGAGACATGGGACATACAGTATATGCTTCCATAGCATCTAGTTAACTAAATACTGACTAAGGATCCCCTATATTATGTCAATATGCCAAATCAGTTGTTATAGTGTGATAAGTCCTTCATGTGAATATTTTTTTTTAAATCACTGATTTACACTGGGCAATTTAAGGAAATATTGAAAGTACTATACCAACCCTCTAAGTGCATATATTAGGCACAAAGGAGGAGAGCTCATTTGCATACCTTTGTTTATTTTTGGAGCATTGTCTGGAATAAAAAATTACTTATGCCCACTGGCTGTCTCCACAAGAATAAACATTACCTCACTCAAAACATTATCCACATCAGTTACTTCTCACTCAGCCAACAAGTATCCTACTCTGCACTATAAGGTAGTTAGACATCTATAAACAGACTTAAAAGGGTTGTCTAGTCCAAATCAATAAGTCTTCAGTCACTCTGCAGTCACCTTCACCGGTTTATGTGCCAGGATAGAGTAAGTATGCGTTATAGATAACCCCCAGGCAGGATCTATTGAGTGGGCATGACCTTGCTCCATACAATATTATAGATTGAGGCTGCTCCCAGTCTAGTAAAGTGGCTGTCCAGTGGGTGTGGCTGGTTAGAGGGCATGGCCTGGCTCCAGACAAGTGTATGGAAGCGAGGCCATGCCCACTGGCTGGGAGTATGTATAATTCATATCAGAAACCAGCGAATCCCAGCAGCGCACAGTGCGTGTGCTGGGATGATTCATAAATCTGCAGTCACACAGAGTGACAGCAGAATTATCGATTTGGACTGGACAACCCCTTCAGAGGATATCTACTTCTAATAGGTGGCACTAGAGTGAAAGTTTTTTCTTCTTCTAGATGAGAGCTGCTCAACAAACCTTTTTTTCCAATAAACCATTGCCTGTCCTATAAGGCTGTGTTTCCACGATCAGGAAACACAGCGCTTTGGACAGAGCGGGAAGTCCGCTCCGCCCAAAGCCCCGCCCCCTTGTGAACGCGCGGTGAATCCGGATGTGCTCATTGAACACATCCGGAATCATCGCAGGGCTACATAGCCCTGTGTTATTTCCCTTGCGGCGACGCAGTGTCGCCACAAGGGAATAGGACGTGCTGCAATCTAAAAAGACGCGCCTCATGTCCGTTAACGCAGGTCTTCCGCCTGCGTATTTTAACACCGAGTGGAGATGGGATTTCTTGAAATCCCCTCCACTATGCTGTAACATCTGGATGCTGCGTGTTTGACGCTGCACCAGCGCACAGCATCAAACACGCAGCAATTACTGAGTGTTTCCTGACCGTGGAAACACACCCTAAGATTCTGTATGCCAGCTATAAGTCTCCACAAAGAGAAACATTACCTTATAGACACATCCTATGTTGTGGGCAGCAATGTGGCTCACTGTGGCTTATTGGTTAGCATTATTGCTTTGCAGCACTGGGGTCCTGAGTTCAAATCTCACCAAGAACAACAACTGCAAGAAGATTGTATGTTCTTCCAGTGTTTGCATGGGTTTCCTCCTGGTACTCTAGTTTCCTCCCACACGCAAAATACATACTGATAGGGATAGATTGTGAGCTCTAATGTGGACCGTGATGACAATATTTGTAAAGTGCTGCTGAATATGATGGCGCTACAGTGAATGAAATAATCATTTGATCCCTTGCTGATTCTGTAAATTTGCCCACTGACAAAGACATGAACAGATTATAATTGTAAGTGTTGGTTAATTTTAATATAGAGAGATAGAATATCAAAAATAAAATCCATAAAATCACACTGTATAAATTATATAAATTTATCTGCATTTTGAAGAGAAACAAGTATTTGATCCCTCTTGCAAACAAGACTTAATGCTTGGTGACAAAACCCTTGTTAGCAATCACAGCAGTCAGATGTTTTTTGTAGTTGATGATGAGGTTTGCGCACATGTCAGGAGGAATTTTGGTCCACACCTCTGTGTAGATCATCTCTAAATCATTAATATTTTGTGGCTGTTGCTTGGCAACTCGGAGCTTTGACTCACTCCATAAATTTTCTATGGTATTAAGGTCTGGAGACTGGCTAGGCCATTCCAGGACCTTAATATTCTTCTTTTTGAGCCACTCCCTTGTTGCCTTGGCTGTATGTTTTGGGTCATTATCTTGCTGGAAGACCCAGCCATGACCCATTTTTAATATCCTGACAGAGGGAAGGAGGTTGTCACTCCGGATTTTACAGTACATGGCTCCATCCATTCTCCCATTGATGCAGAGAAGTAGTCCTGTGCCCTCAGCAGAGAAACACCCCAAAACATAATGTTTCCACCTCCATGCTTAACAGTGGGGACGGTGCTCTTTGGGTCATCATAGGCAGCATTTCTCTTCCTCCAAACACGGCAAGTTGAGTTAATGCCAAATACCTAAATTTTTGTCTCATCTGACTACAGCACCTTCTCCCGATCACTCACAAAATCATCCAGGTCTTCATTGGCAAACTTCTTGAGCAGGGGGACCTTGCGGGCACTGCAGGATTTTAAACCTTTACAGCATAATGTGTTACCAATGGTTTTCTTGGTGACTGTTGTCTCAGCTGGTTTGAGATCATTAACAAGTCCCTCGTGTAGTTTTTGGATGATCTCTCACCTTCTTCATGATCAAGGATAGCCCATGAGGTGAGATTTTGCATGGTGCCCCAAATCGATGTCGATTGACTGTCATTTTGTATTTCTTCTATTTTCTTACTATTGCACCAACAGTTGTCTCCTTCTCACCCAGCGCCTTGCGTATGGTTTTGTAGCCCATTCCAGCTATGTGCAGGTCTATGATCTTGTCCCTGACATTCTTAGAATGCTCTTTGGTTTTGCCCATGTTGTAGAGGTTAGAGTCTGACTGATTAATTGAGTCAGTGGATGGGAGGCTTTTATAAAGGTGCTATGTAAGACAGCTGTCTTTAATGCAGATAATGAGTTGATTAGGAGCATCTAACTGGTCTGTAGGAGCCAGAACTCTTAATGGTTGGTAGGGGATAAAATACTTATTTCTCACTGCAAAATGCAAATAAATTTATATAATTTATACAATGTAATTTTCTGAATATTATTTTTTATATTCTATCTCTCAATTTTAAAATTAACCTACCAATAAAATTATAGACTGTTCATGTTTTTGTCAATGGGCATACTTTCAAAATCAGCAAGGGATCAAATAATTATTTCCTTGACTGTGTACATGTAAGCATATTATATAAATGTACATAGGTCTGTGTTAATATCATAAACGCTATGCTCTTTTCTCAGTCATTCACTTGTAAACCTATCGGATGAGGGGGGACTATGTATTCCAAAAGCCTGAAAACATAAATATTCTCATTAGCCAATAAAATAATAGTTTTTTTTTCTTTTTGACGGAAAGGTATTTAATATCACATAGATTATTCTGGCTAGCAAGGTGCCACACACTGTTTTGAGGCATTAGATAGTTTTGAGTAACAACACACTTTTACATATCAGGAAACTAGGCAGCATATTAACAATTTTGCATGACAGACTGAACTACGTCTCAGGTGTTCTGTAGGTTCTTTAGATACTCTGTCACTTAATGCACTTCTAGTTATTTAGTGCACAGAGTAAAATGATTTAAAATGTAAAATATTTAAGTTTTTCAAAACAATCTCTTGCATAATTAAAGGTAATTTTTGTTCACAAAAAGAAGAATTAAAAGCTGATCTTTCCAAAATGACATCATCCTTCTTCTGAAATTTTCAACTGAAACCTGTGCAATCTAACCTAGGATATGGGGAGATCATAGTAAACATGAATTTAAGAAATTATAAGCAGTTAAAACATTATATTTGATCTTTAAAATGTCATTGTTATGCAGTATGGAGAAAGCAAAGCAAAATAAATCATTTTCCTGGTTGTATAAAATATTAACCAGATGCTTCATAATTTACTACTTTGGTATTCTAAAGGCCAAAGCAATTTTCTGCATCACATTTTACACTTGTGATGTTTTTATTTAGATGCCTTTGGATGAGAGATGAATAATTATTACCAACTTCTAGTAATGCAGAATGGCATAATCTCTATTGCTCCCATTAACATAGAAATAGTTGTAATTAGAAATCAGTCAATGTAAAATACAAATAAATCTTGAGCATTTAGGTTCAATGTAAAACATGTTGATAGAATTGTGCCAAACAAAATCTCATATTAAACTGAACTGTACTGCCCTACTCTAAAGCAAAATGCAGGCACACATTATACATACAATTACAATAGACGATGCATTATTAATGCCTTTCTGCCCATGCGAGGTAAGTGATTAGGCTAATGTGTAACTGTATGCTTCCTGCTACATTTGCATTATCATTTTAATATTTGAAGAATAGAAACGTTTAATTTTATGGAGAGTGCTGGAGCTCGTCTTTTTGGGCCTTGAAGTATTTTTTACCACCTGCATGGCCAGCAGAATATTTTTCACTCAAATTTAGGTAATCATAAGCAATATTATACTGATGGTAGTGAGATAGCCTTTTCCATTTTGTATTGGCCGAATGGTATAGTTTTTGTGCTAGAGATAAACAATACAATTATAATGTATTAAATTCTCTATTTGATTTGCACGAAACCAGCAACCTAAGCCTTATACTCACCAATCCTAGAGACTACCATTACTTATTCCACTGCCACCAATCCACGCGACCCGAGTGCATTGCATTATTATTGTCAATGATATGCATCGCCAACCACACGACCCAGAAGAAGAAGAAGAAGAAACCAAAGATGAGTCATTCTAAGGTCCAGGCTGATCAGGTATGGGGAAGCCAAGGAGAGGTGGGTATAAGAACATATTGTTTTTTCAAGGAGAAAGAGCTTCTGTGCTCTGAAAGCTTACAAATATATTTTTTCTGCTGAGTCAATAAAGTTATCATCACTCTGGGAATAGTTTTGTTATTTTTTGGCATAAAAGTTTTTATATTGACCTTCTATTACTACATATTACTAAAGCATAAAAGTTTCAGTACTTTGAAAAATTATTATTTTTGCAAATATAAACAATCAAAATATTTTGTTATGCCAATTTTCTTATATTCATTTACTGGAAACTTGCAAAATTCAAATAACTAAAGCATGTCTGAACACTATTGTGAATTATAAACGGTTAAATAAATCGAACTACAAAATTTTCCTTGTTTTCTTTTCTCCAAAGCCACAACAACTTGGTGAAATTGCTTACTGTGCTCGTCACTCACTGTTCCACAGAGCTGTTTTTTTTGTGTTTCAAACTTGACACAGCATGCCATATCCCAACTTCTCATTTTGTGGTGGTGAAATTTATCAGTACGCACAGCTGTTGCAGAGTAAAAAAAACTATTTTATTCTGCTGCCAAGTGTGATTCAACATGCCGTGTCCCACCTTCTCATTTTGTGATGTGGAATTAATCTGTGTGCAAAGCTGTTGCAGATTAAAAAAATATTTTTTTTTCTGTTGCTAATGTGATTCAGCAAGGCATATGTCACCTTGTCATTTAGTGATGTTGAAATTAATCTGCATGCTGAGCTGTTGAGGATAAAAAAAATTGTTGTTACAAAAGTGATACAGCACGACATATCCCACCTTGTCATTTAGTGGTGGTGAAATTCATCTGTGTACAGAACTCATGTATAGTAAAAACAAATATTTGTTTCTGTCACAAGCATGATACAGCAGGCTACACTGAGTTTGAAATTGTTTGGAGCATATATTTTATGGTATACAGGCCTCATCCACACTAAAAAAAATACTTTTTTCTCTAACTAGCATGATACAGTAAGGGAAATCTCAGTTTGAAATTGTAACAACATGATGCAATATGGGAGATCTCACTTTGAAATTGTTTGGAGCATACATTCTTTGTTATACAGGTCTCATCAACACGAAAACAATTCTTTCTTCTGGTACTAATGTGATACAGTAGGGGAGATCTCACTTTGAAATTCTTTAGAGCATATATTTTTTATTATGCAAGCTTCATCCACACTGAAACAATTCTTTATTCTATTACCAACGTGATACAGTGGAGGACATCTCACTTTGAAATTGTTTGGAGCACATATTCTTTGTTATACAGGCCTCATCCACACTAAAAAATACTTTCTTCCATATTTCTGCCATATTTCACATAGTAATTTACTGCCACTGAAATTCAGCTGTGTGCAGAGTTGTTGCAAAGTAAAAAAAAACTATTTCTTTCAGTTGTTTACATGATTCAGCACGCCTTATTTCACATTGTCATTTAGTGCCGGTGAAATTCAGCTGTGTGCAGAGCTGATGCAGAGTAAAAAAAATCTATTTTTTTTGTTGCTAATAGTGTGCTCCTACCACAATATCTGAGCTACATGACTGCAAAAAAGTGAGGTCGTGGTGGAAGTGGGAATTGGCTTTGTGTTCAAGGTGTACGTGGGGTAGGTGGTAATAATAGTGAAAGCACTAGTGAACCAACACCATCACATCTTATACAATCGCAAATGACAACTTCTGATACTGTATGGGATACTCTGCTACCTGTTTTTGGCAGCCGAACAGTGGTATGCCTTGTTGATGAGGGCCACAAAGAGCATGTGCTCCAGTTGATGGCAAGCGCAGTTTCGAGTGGCCTCTCCTCCTCATCCTTCACCTTAACATCAGAAACAGTACAGTCCACAGAGGTGGCACCCCAATTACCCATGCTTCTCTCTGCGTCACAACTCTCCAACTGCCCTATTGACTGTAGGGAATGACAGATGTGTGAGTCTGCAGAGCTGTTCACACACTCTATGCCGTGGGCATCAGAAGCGTACTCCAAAGATTCACAGAGTCAAGAGGAGTAAATCACCAATGCCCAAAATTAATTTTTTTTAGCTCGGATCCAGGGCAGGACGAAGTAGAGTCCGAGCGGCATCCCGACCCTCGTCAACAGACGTTAACCCTCGGGGGTAAACCTGGTGAGACTCAGATATCTGAGGCTCACACGGACTGTACTGTGCTGTCAGGAAAGCAAGAGGAAGAGGGTGACACTCAAGGTCAGGAATGGAATAACACAAAGGATGATGATGAGGTTGTAGATCCCCCATGGCTAGAACACAGAGGCATGCAGCTGAGTCAGTCACCTGAGGAAGTGGAGGAGGAAGACAAGGAGGTTAAATTGCGCTGTATGGCGCAGACACAGAGTAATGCAACCATGACAAGCACTGCATCCTCAGCACAACTGTGGCTGTGGCCAACAGCCTTCATGGGTTCGCAGCTCACAGGGGCAGCAAGGGATGCCTAGCCTGGGCCTTTTTTGACACCGGAAAGGATGAGTCAACTCTCAGTATATGCCAGCTTTGCAAAAAAAATGAGTAGATGGACAATTGCAATAATTTGACTACTACATGCATGAACCTCCACATGCACAATCAACATGCTATACTCTGGCTATCCCACTGTGATAAAATGAGGACCAGTGGACATCAACAACCATCAGCCGGTCCATCAATTTAATCTGCTGTTTTTTCCTCCTCAACCGGCCTTTCAACTGCATCTGCTGCTTTTTCTTCCTCCTCTGTTGCCATGCCAAGAGATGTCACGCAGGTCATTGCAGAACCTCTGGTTCTTTACTCGCTCCAGTCAGGCTGAATGAGAGTCCATAAGCTGTAACAGAAGAGGACATGCATGCTGTTTTTGACCAATCTCAGAGAATGAGCACACCACAATTTTATCAATCTATTGTAACATCTCTGTATGCACCTCACTCGTGGTCCAGCAGTTTGTCCTGTTTACCGTACTCTACCCTCTCTCAACACTGCAGCCAGCCCTCTGTCTCGCAGTTGTGGTCACGTCAAAGATTGTTTTCTCCTACACTTGACAAAGCTAAGAGGTTGAACTAAACCATCTCCAATCTGCTGGCGATGGAAGTGCTGCCTTTCCAGCTGGTAGATACAGACGGATTCTGAAAGCTGATGGCTGTCGCAGTACCCCAGTACCAATTGCCCATTCGCCATTAGTTCTCCAAGAAAGCTGTGCCTGTGCTACACCAGCATGTCGCAGACAACATTACTCGTTCCTTGACTAAATCTATGTCTGCCAGGGTGCATTTCACCACAGACACTTGGACGAGTAAGCATGACCAAGGGCATAACATCTCCCTGACTGGGCACTGGTTGACTCTGGTGGTTGTGGGGGCAGGCTGGGAAGGGGATGTTCCACAAGTCTTGGAATCTCCAAGCCTTGCTGGACAAACTTTTATATTTCACACTACCTCCAGTGCTTTTGCCTCCTCCCCCTACTCTAGGGTCCCCACCTGCGCACTCAACCTCTGCTTTAATGAGACACATGTTCCGACAGTGCAAAGCTCTCAAATCTCCACCACATCCATACTGCGCAGCCAGGACTCACAGCAATCAGGCAGTGTTAAAAAATTAATATGCCTTGGAAATCGCAGTCATACTGTTGTGGACAGCTATCCAGACCGAGTTTGAACAATGGCTGTCTCCGCTGAACCTGCATCAAGGGAAGGCTGTGTCTGATAATGGTATGAACCTGGTGGCAGCTCTACGGCGAGGCAAGCTCACACATGTGCCTTTAATGGCTCACGTCCTCAACCTGGTAGTGCAGTGATTTCTCTGCCACTATCCTGGCCTGGGTTGAGCTGCTGCATAAAGCATGGAATCTGTGTGCTCACTATCACCATTCGGACTTCTCAGGTCACCGACATGCATCGATACAGAGGTCTTTGTCCATGCCAGTTAATAGGTTGATATGCGATGTGCCAACACGGTGGAATTCCACTCTGCACATGTTGCAGGGACTGTAGTAGCAGCAATGAGCCCTGATGCAGCATGTCATGTCGTATAGCCTGGTCCAACGGAGTACGCACGTGGCACATATCACTTTTACGGAGTGGGCACAGATTTAGGACATCTGCACCCTTCTGCACAGTTTCAAAATGGCTACTAAGATGATTAGTGCTGATGATGCCATTATCAGCATCACTATTCCGGTCATCTACATGCTGTAGCAGACTTTGAATAGCATGTGGGAGGAGGTGGTGGTCCCAGAGGAAGAGGAAGTAGAGGAGTATGCAGAAGGGATAACAATGTCTCAAAGTTCCAGACTGTCATCACACAGGCGGGTGCAAGGGAGGGTGGATTACTGCGATAATGGGGGTCTGGTGATACTAGACAAACTGTTGAAGGTGCAAGATCTGAGGAACAAATGGAGGAGGAAGAGGTGATGGGCAAGCTGCTGTCAGGAGATGAAGATGATAATCATCCCCTCTCTGTCTCTGTTGTTCATAGCTAGTGGGAGGGGATGAAGGAAACAAGCATCAGTGTTACCAAGCCACCAACATTGCAATTATAAAGCAAAATGGATTTAGACTTGTTTTGGATGAATCTATGATGAACCTCCAATCCTCTGGATTACAGCTTTTTTTCAGAGCTTCCATTAAACTATTGATGCTGCTGCATGCCAAAAGCTCGCACTCCATGAAGAAGTATTGAACAAGATCATTATCACGGTTACGGAACAAAGAAATCCGAATATCGCTAGTTAGGAGATTCTATTCTACTGCTGAAGCCTAGAACCTAAGAGCTCAGCATTATTCATGGGCAGAGCCAAATCTCTAACAATATTGTTTAGTTCAATTTGTGTTATTAGGTGTGATTCAGTTGAGTTTGCTAACAGAAACTCTGGGTCATGAAATTAAAAAGATTCATAGCGCCAGGTGCCCTCTTCTTACTCACTTGACTCAGCTGAAAATATTTCTGGTGCTTTTGGAACCTGCAGTTCTTCTGTATGCGATACTGGGCATATTGCAGTTGAAATGTTTGGATACTGCAAAGTCCATGCCTTCTTTCTTAAAACTCCTTTCCTAATGGAGAGCCCCATGCAGAAACAGCAAATGGTAGTGTGATCGGATGGCTCTCTCCAGATCGTTGGGACTGCAAAAGGTATGGATCTCCACTTCCCTTGCAACCACTGGGTAATATGTGATGCATATCTATTCCAGCATATGTGTGGATGTTTTCAATAGGCGCAGAGATGCATCATCACGGCAATGACTGTCCATCATCGAGGTGTGGTCTCTAGGCATGTGCAAAGGCATTTGTAAAAGCACTGTTTACAACCGCCAACACTGGGACACCATTTAACGGCAATCGCTGGCGAACGGTGGGACTTCCAAGTATGTGCAACAATAAGCACTCCACAAAAAGTGGGTTGTAATTACAGGTGCTTCTCACAAAATTAGAATATCATCAAAAAGTCAAAAAAGTTAATTTATTTCAGTTCTTCAATAGAAAAAGTGAAACTCATACAGTCATTACAAACAGAGTGATCTATTTCAAGTGTTTATTTCTGTTAATGTTGATGATTATGGCTTACAGCCAATGAAAGCACAAAAGTCATTATCTCAGTAAATTAGAATAAATAACAAAAAACACCTGCAAAGGCTTCTTAAGCATTTAAAAAGGTCCCTTAGTCTGTTTCAGTAGGCTCCACAATCATGGGGAAGACTGCTTACTTGACAGATGTCCAGAAGGCAGTTATTGACACACTCTACAATGAGGGTAAGCGACAAAAGGTCATTGATAAAAAAGCTGGCTGTTTTTTGAGTGCTGTATTTAAGCATATTAATGGAAAGTTGAGTAGAAGTAAAAAGTGTGGTAGAAAAAGGTGAACAAGCAACCAGAATAACCGCAGCCATGACAGGATTGTTAAGAAAAGGCCATTCAAAAATTTGGGGGAGATTCACAAGGAGTGAACTGCTGCTGGAGTCATTGCATCAAGAGCCACCACACACAGATGTATCCAGGACAAGAGTTACAAATATCGCATTCCTTGTGACAAGCAACTCATGACCAATAGACAACGCCAGAAGTGTCTTACCTGGGCCAAGGAGAAAAAGTACTGGACAGTTAATCAAACAAAACCTACAAGAAACAAAATGATCAAAAAACTTAGTTCTTAGCAATACTGTTTTTGATCAAAAATAGCATAAAAGCCATCCCACCATCGTCATGGTGCCCTGATCAGGAAGGTCCTACGCTGTCTAATATTAAAAACCTTACCATGTGTCAGAGTTGACTTCAGTGTGTGAATAAGGGCTGACAAAAGGACCAGGTCCCAATCATGGACACCAGTCTGGGGAAGCCTTTAAATGAGATTACCAGCTCAGAAAAGGGAGGCCATGCCCAGGCTTGCACAAAATGCAAAAATACAAAGAAAAACACAAAAATTGAGCTTGGATTAAGCTGGTATACATGCAGCACATAAACGCATGTTCACATTGGCCATATAGTGCACAAAACCTGCAAGAAACAAAATGAGCAAAAAACCCTGCTGTAACTAAATAAGTAACAAGCAAGTGCATTTTCATAACTCAGGGTTCTTAGTAATACTGTTTTTGATAAAAAAAAATAGCATAAAATCAATGGTCCAAGGTGTTGTTTTCAGATGAAAGTAAATTTTGCATTTCATTTGGAAATCAAGGTCCCAGAGTCTGGAGGAAGGGTAGAGAGGCACACAATCCAAGCTACTTGAGTTCTAGTGTGAAGGTTCCACAATCAGTGATGGTTTGGGGACTCGGGGAGCCATGTCATCTGCTGGTGTAGGTTCACTGTGTTTTATCATGACCAAAGTCAGTGCAGCCGTCTACCAGGAAATTTTAGAGCACTTCATGCTTCCCTCTGCCGTCAACTTTTTTGGAGCTGTAAATTTGATTCTCCAGTAGGTCTTGGCACCTGTTCACACTGCCAAAAGTACCAATACCTGGTTTAAAAACAACAGTATCACTGTGTTTGATTGGCCAGAAAACTCACCTGACCTTAACCCCATAGAGCAGGGGTCCCCAACCGCCGGTCCGCGGCCCACCACCGGGCCGTAGTAGTTCTGATGCCGGGCCACGGAGCCACGACACAGAATGCTGGACCCATATGGAGCCGGAGGCTGTAGCCCTGTAGTGACAGCTACAGTCGCCGGCTCCATCATCGATACTCAC
>VIAB01012238.1:45707-65069 GCA_009801035.1 Oophaga pumilio
ATGGGGTATTGTCAAGAGGAAGATGAGATACACCAGACCCAACAGTAGAGACGAGCTGAAAGTTGCGATCAAAGCAACTTGGGCTTCCATAAAACCTCAGCAGTGCCACCGGCTGATCGCCTCCATGCCACGCTGCATTGATGCATTAATAGATGCAAAAGGAGCCTCGACCAAGTATACAGTGCATTTACTGAACATACATTTCAGTAGGCAAACATTTTGGATTTTAAAATCATTTTTCATGCTTATGTTATAAAGTAAATATCTAATTTGCTGAGATAATGACTTTTGGGTTTTCATTGGCTGTAAGCCATAATCATCAACGTTAACGGAAATAAATACTTGAAATAGATCACTCTGTTTGTAATGACTCTATATAATATATGAGTTTCACTTTATGTATTGAAGAACTGAAATAAACTAACTTTTTGATGACATTCTAATTTTGTGAGAAGCATCTGTATGTCTAAAATAAAATGTTGTGATATTGACCAGATGGGATAATGGATTGAAAAGGAGGTGAGTGGGTAGGTAGGGATATGGTGGTTTTTAAATTACATACAGTGGGTACAGAAAGTATTCAGACCCCTTTAAATTTTTCACTCTTTGTTTCATTGCAGCCATTTGGTAAATTAAAAAAGTTCATTTTTTTCTCATTAATGTACACTCTGCATCCCATCTTGGCTGAAAAAATCTGAAATGAAGAAATTTTTGCAAATATATTAAAAAAGAAAAACTGAAATGGCTGCAATGAAACAAAGAGTGAAAAATGTAAAGGGATCTGAATACTTTTCGTACCCACTATGTATAAGTATAGGACAGAGGGTTGTTATGAAAAGCACTTATTACCCAAACACATTTGTTTCCAGTGTCATGTTACCTGATATCAGCAAGACCTGGATGTGAGGTCAGACTCTAAGTGCCCCGTCACACCTAGCGACACACCAGCAATCCCGACAATGATATGCACTTGTCAGGATCACTGGTGTGTCGTTACATGATCGCTGGTGATCAGCGATCAGGACAGCGACACTGCGGGTAACGTCACTTAGCTACCCGCAGTGTACGTTGGATACCAGCCCGCTGGTGCAGGGAACTGGTAACCAAGGTACACATCGGGTTTCCAGGTGCTGCGCGGCGCCTGGTAATCCTATGTGTACCTTGGTTACCAGCTCCCCTGCAGCAGCGCGCTGGTATCCAATGTACACATCAGGTTTCCAGGCGCCACCCGGCGCATGGTAACCCGATGTGTACCTTGGTTACCAGCTGAACGCTGGTCTCCTGCCTGCCACACGCTGTTAGGGGCCTGCGGAACGCACCTAATAGATATTAAGGAGAGGTGCACTCGCAGCCTGGGGTCCACCGTGCAGGCAGAGCCTGCTGCTAGTAAGATGGCATAAATAGGCAGTATGAGCAAACTCTGTTATCCCACAGAGTCGCAGATGTAAACGCCGTAGCACTATATGGCGATATAAGCGGACTCTGTTAATTCACAGAGCCGCTGTAACAAAGACTGTGTCCTGTTAGACTCACAGGGAACACAGATGACTGCTAAGCGGATTGCAGTCTGTGGTCATGCAATAAGAACCCAAGCAATAATCTCCTCATATGAGTAGCCGGTATTCTAATGGCGTTTTCAGCCGAGCCCTGAACACGTGCATACAATCTCCTCACCGGAAGTGCCGGTATTCTAGGGGCTTATTTCAGCCAGACCTAACCACATGCATACATGACCACACTGGCGCAAGCACGTAACAGATTTGATACTAGCGCACGGCTGTGCGATAAGGACAGCCTTTTATAGCAGCCACGAGAAAAAGACCTTCCAGGAAGGACCAATGGGAAGCTGCTTCAGAACATCAACAGCCACAGGACCTTCCTGAAGGACCAATAGGAGTGGCAGCTGTTTCTGAGCATGTGACCCCTGATCTCCAATGGGAGATCTTGCCCTGGGCATGCTCAGATGAAGCAACAAAGGACTTAGTCCCAAATCTGCCTGCTTCAACACTGGTTGCAGCAGCAAGTCTCTGCACAGTACTGGGCCGTGCAAGACTCTGGGACCGACGTCTCTGCTGAGCAGGAACCACTGCGGCCGGAGACGGATGGGGGACCGCCGCGGGAACAGCTCGAGATTCCCCCTGTGCAGGAGTGGGAATTCGAACCCTAACACATGCAGCTTTGCGTGCTGGCCAGCAGGAGACCAACGAGCAAAGAAAATGTCCAGGACATTCAGCAACGATCAGCGATACCCAGCAGGGGGGCTGATCATCGCTGAATGTCACACACAGTGATATCGCTTGGGAGATTGCTGTTGCGTCACAAAACTAGTGACTCAGCAGCAATCTCGCTAGCAAGATAGCTGTGTGTGATGGGGGCTTAAGAGGGAGAACCTTATCTCTATAAATAGGCATTACATGTCTGCTCCAGATAAGCATTTGATCCATGTGCTGCACAACGCTCTGTCAGCATTTTGCCACATAAAGGGGCTGTGATACTAATACAGCACCCCCTAATTGTCCTTTATGAAACTTAATAGGATTCCTATTACCCAGGACCTTTCATATTCTATTCCCTTTATATGCATTCATCTCCCCTAAGGAGTCCCCCATTGCAGGGTGATGAAAAGCATAGGCAGGGTTTGTACAAGGACATTTTTAGAGGTATAGCTCACACTTGGGCACTGCCCTTTTCAGGACTGGAGATAGTGCATTGGGCACGACAGGGAACATAGTTTAACCTGTCTGACAATATTTCCCTTTTCTCCCTCTGGCATTATGTTTTTGCTTATAGAAAATTTGTAATGGTAAGATCGAACCATTTTTAATTGAGCACTGGTTCACATTATCACTTTAATGTCAGTATATGTCAATTCAAGGTGTTGGCTACTCATATTTTAGTCTTGAATATTAAAAGTCATATTTTATTTATTAAATCTGATCCTGCCTACCACAGCATATATGTGTTAGGGTTCAAGTTCCCACTCCTGCACAAGGGGAGTCTCGAACCAGTGCCGCTGCGGTCTCCCATTCATCTCCGGCCGCAGTGGATCCTCCTCAGCAGAGACATCGTTCCAGGCGTCTTGCCCACTCCACTACTGGGCAGTGACTTGCTGCTGCCTTTCCTGGCTCTGCTATTATAGCCAGTTCTGGAGCAGACGTCTTTGGGACAAAGTCCTGCATTTTCCCTTCTGAGCGTGCCCAGAGTGAGATCTCTCATTGGAGATCAGGGGTCACATGCTCAGGTACTGCAGCAGCTTCTATTGGCCCGCCAGGAAGACCCTGTTACTGCTAGTCTTCTGAACAGGTTCTCATTGGTCCTTGTTCCTGGAAGGTCCTGTAGCGGTTGCTATAAAAGGGTAGCATGGCTTGGCCGCCATGCGCTAGTATCAACCATTTTATGCTATGCGCCAGTGTGGTCATGCGTGTGTGTGGTTAGGGACCCGGCTGAAATAAGCCACTAGAATACCGACTTAATCGGTGAGGAGTTTTGTGTGCTAGCTGGTCAGGGTCGGTGTCCTAGATGCCCTAGATTACCGGCATAACCGGTGAGGAGTTTGACTGCCGTATTCAGGGCCTGGCGTTCAGACGCCATAGATTGCGGGTGACTCCCGCGAGGACATTAGCACACGATCACACATTATGTACGCTTAGCACTTAACTGTGTACCTGAGAGCCTGACAGGACACAGTTCTTTTCCTTAGCGGCCCTGTGATGTAACAGGGTTCGCTTTCAACGCTAGACAGCGCCCTAGCGTGTTTTTCTTTGCGACTCAGTTGTGTCAGTGAGTACGCACACATCGCCATATAGCGCTGCGGCTCTCTTTTAGCGTCTCTGTGGATTAACAGAGTTCGCACTTATTGCCACAGCGCATTACGGCGTTTATTTGGGCAACTCTGCGGGATAACAGAGTTTGCTTCTCGCGCCATTTCTACTAGCAGCAGGCTTCGCTTGCACGGTGGACCCCGGGCTGCGAACGCACCTCTCTACTATATATATTTGGTGCGTTCCGCAGACCCTAACAATATGTGAAGCCAAACTCTTGTCCTTTATCTCTTATTCTTCAACCAAAATTTGGCTTGTAGGCTTTCCTTATCATGACAGTCAAGTTTCACTTTTGTGAAGCAAAAGTGACTTCTCCGCATACATAGAGAAAACTATCCACTTTGTTTATGCAAGAATGAGGCATATCTGAAAAAAAATATTGAAACATGCCAATATTCTAAGAAACTAAGCTAAGAAATCCAAAACTGTATACCTTACACAGAAAGAATTAATCAAATTAGGTGATGCAACTATAATTAGGATTACGTCATAGGAGCAGAGTTGGAGTTTTTTGATTGGTCACCCTAAGATGATAGAATACTGAAGACTCAATAGACTAAAGAGGTGATGTAATATCCTAGCTACTAACAAGGTAATAATGATGATGAAATAATAAAGATGCATTCTCTGGATCTTGAAAATTAGAGCTAATCAGGAAATTTAAACATCATTTTCATTTTCAGCACCAAAAAATTAGTTGAGTTCATCTGTTTTTGTCTCCGAACCAATTTGGCTGTAAAACAGTGTTATCTGCGGTCTGATTTACGATATTATCTGGCTTCTGTGTGATTGAATTTTATAACAGACATATGGAACTAGTAGATAATGTATCTTGATGCTCTAAGACTAACTGGCACCTTTGGTATGTTATAGTGTTGAGTAGAGATGTTCTTTCAATAGTCATTAAAAAAGTTTCAAAACTACATTTGAACCCCTTTGCAAAGTTGGATGTATGGGAATTGGAAGGAGAAAGACCAACACACTGTCCTATTAAAAAATTGTGTGCTTGAGGAAGGAACTTGTGGTCCAGACTTGTTGAGGCTCATGGGCAGAGTCACTGTTGTGGGCATGGCCTAATTAACAATGTATCTTGAGACTAAAGAATGCATTTCACTGAGGGGTTTCAGTGCTGGAGTCCGCATCTTTCCTTTAACAGTCGCATATAATGGGTTCACTGGCTGTAGCATTTAACTTGCTGTAAGAATGTCATAAGACTCGCCCATTAGTGCCTCTGTCACGTGATCATGTGGCACCGATGGGTTGTAATGACAGCCAGGAGTCTACAGAAGACCCCCATCTGTGTCATCGCAGATATCTTATGGCTGGAGTTTATAGGAGATGATGATTTCTGCTACACATAGGAGGGCTGAAGCCCTGCTGTGTGTAGCAGAAGCGAATGGATGATCACAACTTCAAATCTCCTAAGGTGATTATTGAAGCAATTAAAAAAAAGTTTTAAAAAGTATAAAACAATATATAAAAGTTCAAATCATCCCCCTTTGGCGAAATTTAAAATAAAACAATAAAAAATACACTTTTTTATTGTTGTGTTCAGAATTATCTGATCTATCAAATTATAAATTAAATTAATCTGATCGGTAAACGGTATAATGAGAAAACAAATCGAAACTCCAGAATTGCGTTCTTTTGGTCGCCATCTAATTGCAATAAAATGCATTAACAGGCGATCAAAATGTATCTACCCCAAATTGGTATCAATAAAACATCAGCTCAGCGCACACAAAAAAGCCCTGAACCAACCTCAGATCCCGAAAAATAGAAACGCTATGAGTCTTAGAAAATGACACCATTTTCTATTATATTTTTCTTACAAACTTTGGATTTTTTATTCACCACATAAATAAAAAAGAACCTGTACATGTCTGGTATCGATGCATTCGTACTTACCTGGAAAATCATAATGACAGGTCAGTTTTAGCATTTAGCGAACATGGTAAAAGAAAAAAGTAATTGTGGAATTGCATTTTTTTTTTGCTATTTCACCGTGCTTGGAATTTTTTCCCATTTTGAATTACACTATATGACAAAATCAATGGTGTCGTCCAAAGTACAACTCATCTTGCAAAAAGTAAACCTTATTTTGACCATATTGACGGAAGATGTGGTCAAAATTGTTGGTACCCCTCATTTAATGACAGAAAAACCCACAATGTTGACAGAAATAACTTGAATCTGACAAAAGTAATAATAAATAAAAATCTATGAAAATGAACAAATGAAAGTCAGACATTGCTTTTCAAACATTCTTCCACATAATTTAAAAATTTTTAAAACTCATGAAAAAGGCCTGGACAGAAATAATTGTACCCCTGAAAGTAATGAGACAAAAACTACATGTTAAATCAAGGTGTCTACAATCATGGAATCAATGAGTGGGCCTGTATAGAGGGCTACAGATACTCACTGTGCTGTTTGGTGTCATGGTGTGTATTACACTCAACATGGAGCAGAGGAAGCAAAGGAAAGAGTTGTCTCTGGAGATTAGAGCGAAAATTATAGACAATCATGTTAAAGGTAAAAGTTATGAGACCATCTCTAAGCTGCTTGATATTCCTGTGACTACAGTTGCATATATTATTCAGAAATTTAAGCTCCATGGGACTGTAGCCAACCACATCGGGTGTGGCCGCAGGAAGAAAATTGATGACAAATCAAAGAGACGGATAATACAAATGATAACAAAAGAGCCCAGAAAAACCTCTAAACAAATTAAAGGTGAATTTCAAGCTCAAGGAACATCAGTGTCAGATCGCACCATCCATTGTTGTATGAGCCAAAGTGGACTTCCTGAGAGACGACCAAGGAGGACACTATTGTTGAAAAAAATCATAGAAAAGCCAGATTGGAATTTGCTAAACTGCTTGTTGACAAGCCACAAAGCTTCTGGGAGAATGTCCTATGGACAGATGAGAATAAAATTGAACTTTTTGGCAAGGACCATCAGCTCTATATTCACAGATGGAAAAATGAAGCATATCAAGAAAAGAACACTGTCCCTACTGTGAAACATTGAGGAGGCTCTGTTATGTTCTGGGGATGCTTTGTGGCATCTGGCACAGGGTGTCTAGAATTTGTTTAAGGTACAATGAAATCTCAAGACTATCACGGGATTCTAGAGAGAAATGTGCTGCCCAGTGTCAGAAAGCTTGGTCTCAGTCACAGGTCATGGGTCTTGCATCAGGATAATCACCCAAAACACACAGCAAAAAACACCCAAGAATGGCTAAGAGGAAAACATTGGAATAATCTGAAGTGGCCTTCTATGAACCCTGACCTAAATGCTATTGAGCATCTTTGGAAAGAGCTGAAACATGCCATCTGGAAAAGGCAACTTTCAAACACAAAACAACTGGAGCAGTTTGCTCTTGAGGAGTGGGCCAAAATACCTGTCAAGTGGTGCAGAAGTCTCATTGAGGAGGTTAGAGCACACAGTTCATTACATAAAGTCTTAAATCTAATTGTGGTGTGCTTCTGCGCATTAAAATGGGAGTGGTAATCTCAGTTAGCGAATAACATTTCAAAGATGTAAGTGTTAGAGAAGTGTTGTAACTTCACGGTCAATATAACTGTAAATTGATTGATTTGTGATATGCTGCACTATCAGCATTTTTATTATTTTGCTCACACTTAAAGAAAAGCAAGGCAGTTTAATGCCCCTCTGTCTTAATTTTTCTTCGAACCAAGGCTTGTGTTTCTTATAAAGTATGCTCTATGGCTTGTGAAATAAACATTTTTTTAAAGATAAAAGAAAAATTTCCACAGTCCAAAAATTTAAACATGACTGTCTACTCATACAGTATGCATTTTATAAAAAAATAATATTTTTCTTAGAACATTTCCTTGTTGTAATATTCAAATATTAGACTCGATGATAAACGAAGAAAAAACCAACATATGTACGATATTTCTATGTATAAAAACTAAATTTTATTGAGAATATACAAAATAGTGAGATGGGGAACAATTACGAGAACTTTTGGGGGCACATCACAAGGGACAGAAATTGCTGCAGAGTACAGAGTATGAGCGGCTCAAAATGCATATTAAAAAATATTAGAAATGCAAATTGGTAAAGTGCCATATATATATATGTTGCTCAAAAGGTAGAAATGCAATCAGAAAAGTGGCGTTTGCAAAATATGAGGTATAATATCAATAGTAAAGTGCATGTGCTTATAAATGCAGAAGGGGCAAGCTAGAGCAAATAGCTTAGAAATCAAATAATAAGGGAATGGTAATACAGATAAATATATATACAGTATAGTTGACCCAAAATCCCACAGACAAATACCTTGATGCACACCTGCTGAGTCCCTAGAATGCGCCCATCCCTGACACTCGTTTCGGCATCTGCCTTCATCAGGGATCATATTAGACCCATAAAGGTCATCCAAATACACTGATGGTTACCGCTGATTTCCATCCATTTTTCCCTAGTCAGATAGATTGAGATGATTTAGACACTAATAAGTCTATGTTTATGTTAAATATATCAAAGGGGGTTCAATACAGTCCTAGGAGTAATCGGAGCAGCATACATATGTTTTCCAGCTACTTAAATGCCTTTTTAGTATTGAGATTCACATCAGAACTGAACCTTTTGGTACAATTCAGCAGCTCTCGCAAATTTTAATTTTAATTCATTATTAATCAATGAACTACATAACTTGTTTGTTGTATATCCATGATGATGTTATTGGTCTTACAGAAACATATAAAAACACATCATGTATTATTATTATTATTACTATTATTATTATATATTGACATTTGCACGCATTTTATGTATGGTTAACATTATTGCTTGCCTGTGTTTTTTTCCCTCTATTAAAACAGCAAAACAATATGATTTGTAGTATATAGGACTATTGCGTTTATTACTTTTTATGCACACGTAATATTTTAAAATATGTCAATAATATTTTCTTTATAAAATTTTGAGACTTTATGGAGAGAGGCCTGACTTTATGGAAAAAAAGTTAAATGCTCAGGACTAAGACACCATTATTTTTCTTTAGAGGCCATTTCAAATGAATTGAACCCTAGTGGTTAGGAATAATTTACCAGCCAGTCACCGATAACTTCATCAGAATTCTTCCCTGAGGAAACATAAGATGTTAGACTGCTGAGTACAAACCCTGGTGCTACATTGTTAAGTGGATGAAAGTGGTGGAATTAGATGAAAGTATTTTCAAACATCATTTAGTCCTTGCTGCTCTGCAACAAGAATCCCTGTTGTGCTCAGTGTGTTTGCTTGTGAAGATAGAGGATACATATTTACAGAGTTACCTGCTCAATCATGAAACAGTGCAATTGTCTGCATTTAAATGTGAGTAAAAACAGTCATCAACAATAGCTTTTAGGCATATAAAGGCTTGGAATAATAGCAAGAATCATGATGGATTTTAACCTCCTGCCTTTCATGGTAGGGAAGGTACAGAAAAAAATTGATCTTGACGGATGTGCATATGTATTTCTATGAATATAATAATTCAAAAGAAAATTGAAAGTATTTAGTAAGAAGTAATGGACATCTGAAGGAGAATTTATTCATGCGTAGCTTTTGTGATTATTACCATAAACTTAATGCTCTTCATTATAAGTCTAGAGGAGGATAAATGAACACGCGCTAATGCCTTTACATTTTAAGTCACAGACAAAATACAAAGAGGCAAAAAATGCAAAAAGAAGGGGAAAAAAATAGTTTAGTGACCACATGTAGTAATCATATAACTTTGACATTAAATTAAGTTTTGTTAAAGGCAACCTTTCATGTTTGGAAATGTTATTTAGCTCCAGAAATAGGGTTAATCTGCAAATAAAGAGCAATAAAATCATGCCTGCCTGCCTTACAAGAGTTTTGGATACAGGGGGAAAATGAATTTATGTCCTCCATTTAGCCACTCATTTTCTATCAAAGGGGCGTGCACGGACCTGTTAAAGTCAGCGTTCACTATGCTGTGAGCTGTGGTTGTAATCATGCCTCAGCATTTTGATTGACAGCCTGCTCAAAACACATATGCTACACACACACTGCATAACAGGCTGACAATTACAGTGTTGGGCAGTAATTACAGCCATTCTCACAGTATAATGACTGTAACTAGAGATGAGTGAACTTTTAGCATTTGGAGCTTTGAATTGAAGTTTCAGTTAAGACGATGTGAGTGAGGGAGTGGTGTAAGCCTGTTTTGCTGGGAGTCCTGATACTTCATGCAACAGCTCAAACTTGATTTTTGCTCAGTCACACTCAGGTGGAACAAATATCAGCTGGTAGACCACAAATGTTATAAAAATTTCAGGATAGTAACAGAGGTAGTTGACTGATCAATTCACCCACAGTAGAAATTTTAGAATAGCACAGTAGCAGTCAGCAATTGCCCATACATAAGGTATCAGGGTTGGGGCCAGCAGTTAATGTTTTTAATTTAAGTTTAAATTAAGATGAGATGGGTGAGGGAGTGGTGTAGGCCTACTTTTCTGGGAGGCATAATACCGGAGGCAACAGTTCAAACTGCTTTTTCACTTAGCCACAATCAGGTGGCACAAATATCAGTAGAAATAGATAACAAAAAATTAAGGATTGTAACACAGGTAGTTAGGTAGTTAACTAAAAGTTTTTGCAGGCCTGCCAGTCCGGGAGCCCTACTGCTAAAGTACAAAGCACACATGAAGGAGACCCAAGTTGCAGTACAAACATTTTAAAAAAATATTGCCACATACCACTAAAGTGGCATAAATTTCCCCAAAGTACAAATAGTATAATGGGCCTCTGACACCCCTTCCACTACAGGCAACACACCAGATGGAAACACAACTTAGAGTCTCCACATTTCAAAATATTATTGTCACACACCACTAAAGTGGCATCAATTTCCCCAGAAGAGAAACAGTATAATGAAGAATCTCTGACACCTCTTCCACTACAGGCAACATACCATATGGAGACCAAGCTTGGAGTCTCCACATTTAAAAAAAAATATTGTCACATGTCAATAAAGTGGCATCAATTTCCCCGAAAGAGAAATATAGTATAATGGGCCTCTGACTCCCCTGCCTCTACAGGCAATGCACCAGATAGAGACCCAACTTGGAGTTTCCACATTTCCAAAAATTATTATCATACACCATTAAAGTGTCATCAATTTCCCCAGAGTATAAATAATGTAATGGGCCTCTGACACCCCTTCCACTACAGGCAACCCCCCAGATGGAAACCCAACTTGGAGTCTCTATATTTTAAAGATCTATCGTCACACACCACTAAAGTGGCATCAATTTCCCCAAAAGTGTGTAATACCCGTGCTCGTACCTCAGCGGGGTCCCCGCTCTCAGTCGGCTCCCCGCTGCTCTGCCTCTGCTTCTGGTCTCGCCCCTGCTCCTGCTTCCTGGCAAGCGGCCAGCAGATCTCCGGGTATGTTGCTGAGGTCGCACACGCGCGCTCCCGGTTTCTTAAAGGGACAGCGTGCATTTTTCACAAATGTTAACCAATGGTATCATAGTGTGTGCTTTTTCTGGCCCCTCTGCCATAGAGGGGCACCGGAGCATCAAGTGTTTCCTGTTGCTTGTTTCTGGTTTAGTGTTCTAATGTGCCTGTGTTCTGTTGTGCTTTACCAGTGTCCTGCCCGTTCCCAGTTATTACTGTTTGTCTTCTCAGACTATCAGCGGCTTGTCACTCTATACCCAGGATGATACCAGTGCTGCCTGTGCAAGTTCCACCCTGCTCAGCCATCCATTACTCCATTACCCAGGATAAAAAATAAAACCTGACTGGCACATCCAGACTAATGTGAATAGGTGCAAACCAGGAGGAGCTACCCCATATACAACATACGAAAAAAGGTTGCACTCTATCATACTAAAGCATGTCAATATAGAATATGAGAAATTTTGAATAGCAATAGGGCTTTGGAGTATTAGGAAAAATTTGAGACGCTTATTATAAAATTTGGCCAAATATTCTCAAGTTATTTGCCCACCTTGACGATGGTTGGTGGGCAAATAATATTTGGTCAAATTTTATACTAAGCGTCTCAAATTTTTCCTAATACTCCAAAGCCGTATTGCTATTCAAAATTTCTCATATTCTATATTGACATGCTTTAGTATGATAGAGTGCAAACTTTTTTCATTTCCATTACCCAGGATGACGTCAGTACTGTCTGTGCCAGCTCCATCCCGACCAGCTGCTTCCCACTTGTCAAGTTCAATGCTACCAGTTATCCCTGCCTGTTCATCTGTTCCGCTGGGCCAGCTTCCACGTGTCCAGGGTCTAACTGGAGGTAGCACCTGCGTCCCCTGGGAACTCCAATCTGACCCTGTTCGAGGGGTATTACTACGGGTGTCTGCGGCTCGCATAGTCACGCCCCCTTCGAAGCCCCCAGTCCGTGGTCCCTGGTTCCACAAAAATAGCAATAAATGAATGTGCACTGCAATATCTGTGCCACCGCTTCCATTCATGACAAAGCGAAATAGTATAATGGGCCTCTGACACCCCTTCCACTACAGGCAACAGACCAGATGGAGACCTAACTTGGAGTCTCCACATTTCAAAAATTATTGTCACACCACTAAAGTGGCATCAATTCCCCAGGAAGAGAAATAGTATATTGGGCATCTGACACTCCTTTCAATACAGGCAACCCACTAGATGGAGACCCAACTTGAAGTCTCCACATTTAAAAAAATTGTTTGTAACATCAGCAGTAGTAGCAATTGTAGGCACAGAAGACATGACAAAGGTGTCATAAACTGTAATAACTCGAGATGAGTGCAGCACACTAATACCATTTATACCATCGCCTAGTCTGTCCATTCTGCGACTTGGGTGCAAAAGTCATTGGAGATCCTTGACTTTTTCATCTTGATGAAAGTTAGGCGGTCTTCACTTTCAGGCGACAGCCGGATGTACTTATCCATCAGGACACCAGCAGTAGCGTTGAAAACACGTTCTGAGAAAACAATGGCTGCCAGGCATGACAAAACCTTCAAGGCATGATGGGCAAGCTCAAGCCATTCTTTGAAGACCAAAATGCGAAAGGTTCCAAGCCCCCTCCTGATGGCATTGATATTGAGTTTGAGATACTTCTGCACCATGCTTTCTATTCGTTCACAACGTGTCATACTTACACTCTGTTCAGCTGTGCATGGGCTGGTCTAAAAAATGAGTGAAATGACTCAAAGAACTAGTTTTAGCCACTTAAAGTGCTGCTGCTGATATTTTTGCATTCACGACTTAATATTCCCATGGTTTGAAGTCTATAATTGCAATGCACGCTGTGTGCCTCACTGCTATCTTGGAGAAAACTGTTATGTTTTGGTAGCTGAGGAGAGCAGGCAAAAACGGCAATACACCAGAGAGGTTGGAATCTACTGAATTGCAGTACCCTGACTAACCACCACAACTAAAGGCAGCCGTGGAGTGTTCCTACGTTGGTCCTAGACGCCTCGTCACAGCCTGAGAGGCTAACTACACCTAAAGATAGAAAGAGGAAAGCTATCTGCCCCGGAGCAGATCCCCAAAGAGCATAGGAAGCCCCCAAACATGTAATGGCGGTTAGACAAGAGGAAATACAGACACAGGCAGAAAATAGTATGAGCAAACGCTGGGGCCCAATCTGACTTAGACAGAAAAGGATATTAAGGATACTTACTGCAATCCAAAAAACCCTAAAAAAAACAACGCTACTAATTGCAAAAACACCTGAGATCACACGACCTCTACCACCTAAATTAGTTCTCTGGTGTAACAAAACTAAGCCGCAGCCACAGAAAAAAAAACTGGAAAAGGCAAATGAACAAACAACAATGGCCCCAGAGGAACTGAGAGGAGACCAAGCACCCCGGGGAGGGGAACCTGGCCAACCTCACAGAAATGCAGCGAAATATACAAATGGCAAGCACAAAAACAAAAAACAGAAAATATCTTATCTGAGAGCAGGAGAAGAGGCAAGACTCAGAAAGCTTCCAAGTGAACCAGGAAACAACGTTGAGACAAGAACAATTGATCACCGGCAACCATGATGGGGGGAAACCTCCCTTATATCCAGCCAGTCCGTGATCCCTGATTGCCAATCCTCATTGAATGGTTCAGTACTGTCTGCAACCACCAGAGGGAGCTTCTGCTCAGAATTCATTTCTAAAACATTCATAACAGAAAACCTCTCTTAAGATTGACAACAAGTGTGTTTCGATATTTCAGCATGCACATATCCCCTCACGGGGGGAATGCATCTGGCAAAATTTGCTCTTGTATCATGGATCTAGCAGATTGGCAACACAGTAGTCAGCACTATTTCTAATCCTAACAATGTGGGCATCATGTTGCAGATAGTGCAGCAAGAAGGAGCTCATGTGTTGGGTGCTTCCATGAAGTTCAAGTCCATGGTGTGTTGCTGGTAGGGTAACACTCAAGCTTTCTTCCTCCTTCCCACCAACCAAGGACAACAGAGAGGGGATCATTGTCCTCTTCTTTTCCTGACCATTGTGCGCCCATCACCTCTTCCTCCTCATCCTCCTCTATTTGTTCCTCGGCTCCTGCACCTTCATTAACTGTTTGTCTGGTACCATAAGCCCCCTCAATCATTGTAATCCACTCTTCCATGGCACCTGCATGTGTAACGACAGTCAGGTAGCTGGAGATATTGTTATCTCTTCCATATCCTCCTCTGCTTCCACCTCTGCTTTTTGGGGCCACTACCTCCTCCTGCAGACTATTAAAAGTGTAGTCCAGCACGTAGATGACTGGAATAGTGATGCTGATGATGGTATAGCGCTAACCATCTTTGTTGTCTTTTCAAAACTGTACAGAAGGGTGCAATGGTACTTCATCTGTGTCCACTTCACATTTGCATCACATCCGTACTGCGTTGGTCCAGGTTATGCAAAAGGACATTCTGCACCATGGCTTCTCACTTATGCCACAGTTGCTACAACATGTGCAAAATGGAATTTCACTTTGTTGGCACATCGCAAATCAATCAGTTAACCAGTAGGCCATAAGACATCTACAGCAAGCACATGCAAGTCGGTGACCTGCAGGGTGCAAATGGTGAAAGTAAGCACACAGCGACAGTGATTTCTGCAGCAGCACATCCAGGCCGGGATAGTGGTGTAGAAATTGTTGTACCACCAAGTTGAGAACGTGAGTCATGCAAAGCACATGTGTGAGTTTGCCTCAGTATAGGGTCGTCACCAGGTTTGTGCCTTCCCTGACTCCAGGTTCAGTGGAAACAGCCATTGCTCAAACTTGGCCTGAATAGCTGTCCACAACTCTTAAACTGCGTGACTGTGATCTCCAAGAAATATTAATTTAAACACAGCCTGATTGTGGAGAGCAGTGGCTGCGCAGTATGGAGGTGAGGGTGTTTCTCTCTTCACTGTTGGAATACGTGTCTCATTAAAGGAGAGTTTGAGGGCTGAGATGGAGGCCCTAGAGGAGATGGATGAGCCAAAAGCAGTGGAGGTAGTGTTAGATACAGAGGTTTGTCCCACAAGCCTTGGGGATTCCAAGACTTGTGGGGCAGCCCTTTGCCCACCTACCTCTACAGAAACCAGAATCACCCAGTGCTCAGTCAGTGAGATGTAACGCCCCTGTTCATGTTTGCTTGTCCAGATGTCAGTGGTAAATTGCTCCATGGCAGACATATATTTTTTCAGGGAATGGGTGATGTTGTCTGCGACTTGCTAGTGTAGCGCTGCACAGCTTAGAGAAGTAGTGTCGACTTTGCTACTGATACTGGGGGATTTGATGGTCATCAGCTTTCAGAAACCATCCATATCCATCAGGTGGAAAGTCAGCACTTCCATGGCCAAAAGATTGGAGATGGTGGAGTTCAAGCTCTTAGCTTTGACATGTGTAAGAAAAAACATTCTCCACAACTGCAGGACTGAGGGCTGGCTGCAGTGCTGAAAGAGGGTGGAGTAGGGTGAACACAGCAAACTGCTGGACTGTGAGTGAGGTGCAGGCAGAGATGTTGTTGTGGATTTAGAAACATGTGGTGTGCTTGGTGAAACAAAAGCAGCAGGTATCTCCACTTCCATAACAGTTGACAGGCTCCTACTCACAGAGTGTAGGGGATAAAGAAGTGAATGTTCTGTGGTTGGAGATCTTTTTGAGAACTCTTGCCACGGTGAAGGACAAGGAAGAAGCAGCAGATGTGGTTGATGGGATGACCGGTGGGTGGTAAGGCCCGCTAGTCCTCATTTTAGAGCAGTGAGATTTCCAGACTAAGGCATGTTGATCACACATGTGCTGTTTCATGCATGTAGTTTTCAACTTATTACAATTTTTGCCTCTACTGAGTCGGTTTTTGCAAAGTTGGCAGAGAAAATGGGTTGTGTCATCCTTTTTGGTCTCAAAAAAGACAACCCTTGCTGCCCCTGTGAACTGCAGACTCGCAACCACTGCTTGGCACAGCCAGAGTTGTGGCTGACGATACAGTGCTTGTTGTGTTTGCATCACTGGGTGTCTGAGTTGGAAGATGCAATGTTACCTCCTCGTCTTCCTCCTCCTCCACCTCCTCTGCTGTCTTACTCAGCTGCATGCCTCTGGATTCACACCAAGTGGGATATACAACCTCATTGTCATCCTCTCTGTTCTCCTACTCCTCTCCCTAAGAGTTACCCTCCTACTCGTCTTGCCCTCACAGTACAGTCCACATGTTCCTTAAAGGGAATCTGTCACCCCATTTTAGCCATATCAGCTAAAGATATGACTGAATAGTGTGTCCCATAAGCAAGCTATTGGTATGTAGCTTATATCCAAATACCCTCGTTTTGAGAGCAAAATACCTTTGTAAACTTGGAATTCTTTTCTGCAAATCAGGGCGGTCCGGTCCGGAGGGTGGCGTTTTCTCTCTTCTCCCCCCCGCTCCTCTGCATCTCTTGCGTATCGCTGTCTGTGAATAGCACAGACCGTGTTCCGCTTCCCACGATAGCGCTTTTCAAATTCCCCCCGCACGTGCCCCAACAGTGGGCAAAGCATAAAATCATGACAGCGCATGCGCAACTCTTTCCTTGCCCCGGAAATGACTGCTTGCCTTGAACGACTTCCGGGGCAAGGAAAGTGAATGACAATAGTTGCGCATGCGCTGTAATGATTTTATGCTTTGCCCACTGTTGGGCAAAGCACACTGCGCATGCGTGGGGGGAATTTGAAAAGCGCTATCGCAGGAAGCAGAACGCCATCTGTGCTATTCACAGACAGCCATACGCAAGAGATGCCGAGGAGCGGGGAGGAGAAGAGAGAAAAGGCCGCCCTCCGGACCGAAACGCCCTGATTTACAGTAAAGAATCCCAAGTTTACAAAGGTATTTTGCTATCAAAACAGGGGTATCTGGATATAAGCTACATACCGATAGCTTGCTTATGGGACACACTATTCAGTCATATCTTTAGCTGATATGGCTAAAATGGGGTGACAGATTCCCTTTAAGTCTCTGAGTATAATCAAGATCACCTGACCTCTGCTGACCTGTACACACCCCTGTACACCCCTGTACACGAGCTCATCATACAGAACAACTATCCTAGCCAAAGTCCTAACAAAAGCATTAGTGAAAACGTGATCATTTACTGAACTGTGTCAGAATTGTGCTGACTTTGATGAAAAATGCTTGGGAATCCGAACACAAATCCGAATGTGTTACATTCAATCTGAATTTTTTACTAATTGTAACCACTCTGTGTACGCTACTATAACAGAAAGCGATCGGCTACAGGTATGATATAAGTTCATTTTCACCCTTATTTTAGTAAGGTAGGTGGGCATGATATTAATGATATTTGCCTGCAGATAAACCATATATCTGCAGATAAATAGGGTTTCCTGACATAACAGGTACTCTTTAAAGCAAATCTGTCAGCAGGATTTTGCTAAGTAAATTACAGACATTGTCATGTTGCTGCTGTTTTACTGAATAAAATGATACCTGGGGTGAAGAAATCTGTCTTGTATCCTTGTGTAATCAATGTTAGAAGTTTTCAGTTAATGAGATTGTCATGCTCCTGGGCGAGTCTATAGGCAGGGTCTTATGTTCCTGCTCTAAGCCAGAGAAAGACCTGCCCACAGGCCCACACTGAAGCACAAACATGTTTCTCATCTTAGAGACAGACTGTTTGTGTTTTGGGGCAGGCCTGTGTGCAGGCCTATCCTTGCTTTTTCTGGCTTAGAGCAGGAAGATAAGACTGTAGTTTTTTTACCGACCCTAGTGTTGTGATCGCCATTATTAACGGAATAATGGCAACCGCAAAAAAAAGTCAGATTTCCCATTTAATTTCTCTCTCCTTTGATGTGATCGCACACATTAGAGGAGAGAGTTGTCCCTTGAATCCCCCCTCAGTACCTCCAATGTCTTTGCATCCCCCGTGAAGGCCCAATGCTGGCGGCATCTTCTTCCGGAAAGAAAATGGTGGGCGCATGCACTGTGTGCCTGCCAAGATCTGTCGGCAGGCACCCGGCAACAATAGGAAATTTTTCCTATTGGTTCATTTTGATCACTGTGATAGACCCTGTCACAGTGATCAAAATAAAAAAATAGTAAATAAATTCTCCTTTATCACCCCCTTAGTTAGGTAAGAATGATAAAAAATATATATACTGTACCTTGCGAAAGTATTCGGCTCCCTGGAGCTTTTCAACCTTTTCCCACATATTATGCTTCAAACATAAAGATGCCAAATGTAAATTTTTTGTGAAGATTCAACAACAAGTGGGACACAATTGTGAAGATGAACGAAATTTATAGGTTATTTTAAATTTTTGTGGAAAAACATAAACTGAAAAGTGGGGCGTGCAAAATTATTTGGCCCCTTTAACTTAACACTTTGTTTCACCACCTTTTGCTGCAATTACAGCTGCGAGTCGCTTGGGGTATATCTCTATCAGTTTTGTACATCAAGAGACTGAAATTCTTGCCCATTCTTCCTTGTCAAACAGCTCGAGCTCAGTGAGGGTGGATAGAGATCGTTTGTGAGCAGCAGATTTCAACTCTTTCCACAGATTCTCGATTGGATTCAGGTCTGGCCTTTGACTTGGCCATTCTAACACCAGGATACGTTTATTTGTGAACCATTCCATTGTAGATTTTGCTTTATGTTTGTAATCATTGTCTTGTTGGAAGACAAATCTCCATCCCAGTCACAGGTCTTTTGCAGACTCCAACAGGATTTCTTCAAGAATGGTCCTGTATTTGGCTCCATCCATCTTCCCATCAATTTTAACCATCTTCACTGTCCCTGCTGAAGAAAAGCAGGCCCAAATCATGATGCTGCCATCAACATGTTTGATAGTGGGGATGGTGTGTTCAGGGTGATGAGCTGTGTTGCCTTTACGCCAAATATATCTTTTGGCATTTTTGCCAAAAAGTTCAATTTTGGTTTCATCTGACCACAGCACCTTCTTCCACATGTTTGGTGTGTCTCCCAGGTGGCTAGTTGCAAACTTTAAACATCACTTTTTATGGATGTCTTTGAGGAATGACTTTCTTCTTGCCACTGTTCCATAAAGGCCAGATTTGTG
>VIAB01012241.1:26068-57094 GCA_009801035.1 Oophaga pumilio
ATGACCAGACTAGGGCACACTAAAAGAAAAGCCCCTCCAGAGGACAGCGGCCCTAAGTGTGCCGAATCATTCATACTCCAGAGAGTGCACCTTCACCAGGTCGCACAGTATGGTCCTAAACACATCGCCCACTGGGAGGATTTTCCGTTGCGTCGATACTAAGCACCGTGCATTCCACGTGTGATACCTAACCAATGTGCTAACTAGAAATAAGCGGTCCTGACCACCCAGGTCTCCAAATGCTCCATAGGCCCATTTCGCATAAGAGAGACTGGCCAGCCGAGACCAGCCAATGGAGGCACCCACCCTGTTGTACATGTGTTAAAGGGACAATGAAGCAGGAAATGGTCCATGCTTTCCAGCACGGTACCACAATGCTCCCGAGGACAGTTCCTGTCCTCAGAGCTTCTACACTTTAGATTGTCCCTCACACACAGTTTCCCATGGAAGCAGCGCCAAGCCAAGTCCCAAAACTTCGAGGGGATCCTGATAGAATTCAGAAGATGCAAACGCAAGATCCTGATATGGCCAATCACTGAGCACCAGGGGCCTCTGAAAATGGGTCAGCAGAACCCCATTGTCAAGGAGTTTCCTTGGCAGAGTCCTGATCTCCCACATTCCCAGACCCCACCGGCGAAGTACCTTCAGAACTAAGGTAGCGTAAGCCGGAAGATGTCCATGTGGTGTGCAAAGATCCTTCACTTGCCCTCCTGTCTCCCATTCCTGGAAAAAAGGCTGAAACCATCCTCTACAGGAGAATATACATGGAGGAGCCCTCTCTTTCCAGAGGTTTGCAATGTTGATTTTAATGAAGGTATCCACATGGAATACCACAGAGTTGACTATACCCACCCCTCCTAGTCTCCTCGTACGGTAAGTAGCCTCTCTCTTTACTAGGTTCAGTCTATTCCCCCATAACAGTTGGAAGAACAAACTGCAGACCGGAGTCCAGAGAGGCTTCGGCAAGATGCACACACTGCCCAGATAAATCAGTAATGGGAGCAGGTAAGTTTTGATCAGGTTTACCCTTTCCCTTATGGTCAAAGGCCACCTTTTGAGTGGCGATCTCTAGCCTGCTGTCCCAATTTTGTTTGGGGTAATCCCCGTGGTCAAATTCGATGCCAAGGACTTTTGCAGAGACTTTGGGTCCTGGAAGGGTGTCCAGGAGATCAAAACCAGGATCTCCTCCTCCCAGTCAGAGACTCTCACATTTATCCCAGTTGATCTTATACCTGGATGACTCCTAGTAGCGATCTACCTCTGACATCAGCCACCCTGCCTCCTCGTGAGAACAAAAACAGTGACATCATTGGCATATGCTATCACCCTCAGAGTGGCTTCCGGTGCTGCCCAGTCCATCCCGATCCCGGCCAACGTTCCATGCTCCACCCTCCTAACAAATGAGTCAATCGCAAACACGTACAGCAGCGGGCTCAAGGGACAACCTGGTGAACATCAGACCCAACCTCAAAAGAGCTGCCAATGCAACCGTTCACAAGCGGGAAACTCTGCTCCACTGTACAAGGTCTTAAGCCTATCAACAAACCAGCCCGGCAGGCCATATCTCAGAAGGACAGATCAGAGGTACTCGTGATTAACCTGATGAAACGATTTTGCCTGGTCCAGTGACAGCATGTACTCCTTCCAGTCACCAGTCCTACCCTGCTCCACTGCCTCTCGGACACAGAGTATAGCACTAAATGTGCTGCGGCCTGGAACAGAGCAATGCTGGGCCTCCGAAAGGAGTCGGGGTGCAAATTTCAACAGCCAATTAAACAGCATCTTTACCAGAACCTTCCTTTGTGCATTGAGAAGCGCTATGGGATGCCAATTCTCAATGCAGGATGGGTCCTTATCCAAGATGATCAGGGCAGACCTCCTCATTGACTTCGGCAGAGTGCCCGAGGAAAGACACTCATTGAATACGTCAGTCAAGGGGGGAACCAAAGCGTCCTTAAAGGTCTGATAGATTTCAGATGTTAAACCGTCTGGATCGGGATATTTCTTTAGGACAAGCCCTTCAATTGCCAACTTAAATTCCTCTTCCCTGATCATCTCTGTCAAAACGTCAAGAGAGGGGTCTACCCCTGGTTTGGGGACGGCTTCAGCCAGGAAAGCCAACATCTCATCAAAATCAAGATCCCTCTTCCCCAAGAGGTGCGAATAGAAGGATCTGACAACTTACAGGATCCCTGATCTGGATCGCCTCAGGGACACCATAGTGTCAACCATTCCTGTAACTACTTTACTATTCATTGACATCTTGCAGTTTCTGTAAGGGTCGGGCGAGCGGTACTTCCCGTAATCCCTCTTTTTTGCGTCTTTGTGCGCAGAGCATCGTGCGCAAGCGCATACACATGCAAAAACGCATGCAAATGCTAGACCATGTGTACGCCATGTTAAACATAGGTACGCATGATGCTTGTGCAGATGTGCTGCGCACAAAAACGCTGATGTGAAACCAGCCTTATACCAGTGTCTAGACATATTTCCTCTTAAAACGCATGCTTACGCAAACGCGGGTGTACGCATGTCCATGCGCACGCCTGCGTTCCCATAGACTGTAATAAGTTGTTTTGACGCATTCCGTGCGTAAGCGTACGCATGCGTTTTTTTAACGCCTTTGGACAGACCCAAAAATGCAACAAGTTGCGTCCGGCAAGTCTAGATGCACACCTGGAAAAAATGCATGCGCACGAAAACGCAGACGAACGCATGCAAACTCAAGACCATGCATACGCCATGTTAAACACAGGTACGCTTGACGCATGCGCATGGATGCGCCCGATGCGCTGCACACAAAAACGCTAATGTGAAACCAGCCTTACACCTCATAAGCAAAGATTTCACTCTGGAGATCTTCTCGTGGCTACCTCCAGTTGAGACAAGGTGCTCGAGTTGCCTCCTCAGACCCTGATACAGGCGGTACCTGCTCAGACTCCTGAGGCTTGAGAGCTGGCAGAAGAATCTCGCCACCCTTTTCTTGACTATCTCCCACCACTCTGATTTACTACTACAAAGATCCAGTAAGGGTACCTGGTTGTGAAGAAAATCCTCAAAGGACTGTCTTTTCTCCGCTTCTTCCAAGAGAGATGAATTGAGCCTCCAAAAGCCTCTTCCCATCTGGAGGGTCTTTGTAACATTCAGAGAAAACAAAATTAAACAGTGGTCGGAGAACTCCACCTCAACAACAGACATTGCTGAAGAGACAGCTTCCTCCTTTAAATAAAACCTATCTATTCTGGACCTACAGTTAACCTCTCGTGGTCTGGGGTGTGCCGAATGTGGACATCAATCAGGCGAGCCTCACTAGCTATACTATTAAGGGCAACGCTATCATAAGTCTGCTGGTCTCTGGAATCTCCTCTATCTCGGGGCCTCGTGACAGTACTGAAGTCCCCTCCAAAGACAACCTGCTGACTTGTAAAAAGGTAGGGCTTGATCCTCATAAAAAGACACTTCGTGTCCCACTTAGATTGGGGACCATAGATGTTAATGAGCCAGAGCTCTTGTCCCTTCATGAGGACATGTAAGATCAGGCACCTCCCCATTTCTAACTCAATAACCCGTCGGCATTCCACCGATGCAGTAAAAAGGACCGCCACTCCGCTATACGGCTCGGCTGCAAAAAAAAACAATAAGAGGGCCTGAGTCTCCACCTCTCTTAGCTTTAAACACGTATGCCATGTTTGGCAATTTGGTCTCTTGCAAAAAGAAAATGTCAACCTCAACCTGGCTGAGAAAATCAAAGGCCGCAAATCTGGCTGTATTTGACTTTATGTTGGCGACATTAATGAACGCCAGTGTCAACGGAGTGGGTACTGCCATCATTGGTGATTGAGTTAGATGGCTTTCTTCTTCCCACTCGCCTTATCCTCTGCCTCAGAGGAGGAATCTTTCTCCCTCTTTAACGACACAGAGGTGTCCATTTCCACATGTTTTTTCTTTTTATCGTCCTCGTCTCCGGACACTGGGCCAGTCCCTCTCTCCATGGACCTTACATCCCCAGAAAAAAGGAGACTCTGCACCCCCTGTAAGCACCGCCAAAGACAGAACGTCATCCTCAGCTTCCTCCTCAGAGGAAGAGATGTTCTCAAGGGCTTGGAACAGGTTATAAAGACCACTAGAGGGGAGTCAATTTTTCCTTCCTTAGGTAGCTTAGTCAGAGCGGGAGAAGATGTTTTATCTCCCTTCTTTCTCTTCTTTTTGGTACCCAGCTTACTCTTGTCCTCTAGCTACTGCCTATTATCCTCATCCATACTTTCATAATGGGAGTATCTGGAGGAAGTGGCGCTTTCCTCCCTGTGGATTCTCCTGACCTCTTCATCCCTCGGGGCCTGAGCAGAAAGACTGGCATCCAGGACAGAAGCCGACCCAGTAGTCCGGGGCTCGCAAAGCTCCCTCTCCTGTCTTGTCTAGACCCCTCAGCTGGGCAGACGTCTCTTTATTGCTTTTCCTCCCTGGCCCCTCAGCTCCCTCACCTCTGCTAGTCCCTTCCCCAGCAGAATCAACCTCACGGCTTCCTCCCACCTGGGTCTCAACTCCATTAGCGAAGTATTGAAGACAACGGCTGAATGGGTGATCTAACTCGCCACTCAGGTGGCACCTAATCTCCATACAGATACAGCAAGATGGCCGATATCCCCACAAAATGCACATTTCTGCACAGTGCTGTTTGCACTGAAGTGTGTGAGGGTTGTCGTATTTGTGAGGGAGCTTCGGTTGCCCCGGTAAAAGACCAGGATATGATCCTTATCCAGTAAGGCAGATGATGGAATGTGGGCAACTGTACCACCTGAACGCCTAAGTTTCACCATAAATGTCCAGGCCCCTGACCAGATACCAACATCTTCGCTGTTTTTCTTTGGCATAGTCACCACCTTTCCATACGGGCCAAGCCACGTCATGATGTTACAAAAAGAAAGTGACTCGTTACAAGTTTTCACGGTCACTTTCTTGACTTGGTTTTGGTGAGACACCGCCTGAATGGCAAAGTCTCGCCAGCAGGGCTAATTTTTTGCCTACTTATAATTCAACCAGAAGAGCTCAAGCCCCTCTGACCAAACAAAGCTGACATCAAACTCAAGCGTGGAATAGGGATGTACCAAGGCATAGATATCAATCGCCTTGAAGCCCATCTTCAGCAGAAGCTCCACAACCTTAGACCTTGGAGGACACGCATCACTGCCCCTCCACCGAAGATGGACCACATTCCTATGCACACTACCCGGCCCGGCTGTTGGGAGGGACCACACTGCATTCCCCCCTTTTTGCTCTCGGAAAGCCCTGAGGCCATGCCTCTCTATCCAGAAGGATAGATCAACCTCTCGACCCTCTACCAGTAGTGATCTCTCCCCCTTCTTTAGAGCTTCCAGGAGACGCCGCTCTAGCATTCCATCCCGAGCCCGGAGACAAGGAGGATGCCGTATTTCCCCCAGAGGTGAAAGCGGCATAACTACTGATGGGTGCTGCCACCACCGGGGGGGGCAACCGGACCAGTGACCACATCAACACCAACAGTATTACTATTACCCACCTCCATAACCCCCTCACCATCCACCAAACCAGACCACTAGAGAAAGAATTTTCCTCATTCATACTCCTCACTACATTTACTCCTGCTGGACCAGAGACAACAGGGGGTGACATTTTGACCTCCGCATCAGGCTCAAGGGGCTCAGTCTCCTCCACAGAACTGGAGGCAACCTCACCCCTGGTCTTACTTGTGCCCTCCGCATCATCAGCTCGTAATTTCCTCTGTTTAACAGTTGACGTCAGACGATCTTTTGCTGCTGTGAGGCGCCACTGATCTTTTATATCAGTATCTTGTTGACCAGCCCCGCCAACACAGAGTAGGATTTTGGGAGGACCAGAACGCCCAGCCCCGACAACCCCCTCACACTGCCGCCGTTTTCAACTAAGTGACCTCACCCCTGGTCTTACGTGTGTCCTCCGCATCATCTGTTGGTAATTTCCACTGCTTCATTGTTGCTACCAGGCGCCGCTGATCTTTTGCTACTGTGAGGCACCTTTGATCCTTAATATCAGCATCTTGTTGACCAGCGGCGCCAACACAGAAGAGGACTTTGGGAGGACCGGAACTCCCAGCCCTGGCAACCACCTCACACTACCGCTACTTCTCAACTAAGTGATCAGCGACAACAACATTCAGGGGTGCCTAGGCTACTGGAGCTGCCCCTGACACTGGGCTGCTCCCCCCTCCCATTGAGGAGCGCACCACAGTGTCGTGGCCTGACCGTTTACCCGCCATGGGGCCTCCCTCATTGTCCAGCCTCTTGGCTGATGAACCTCCTGCTACGTCCCCGCTGCTACAAGCAGAGACGGAACTCTGCGCCTCACTACCATGCTCTGTACTCTCTCTGCGCCTTTGCATCGGATCCACAGCAGAACCCGGGCTGGGCTGGGCAACAGGGCTTATACAGCGAGCTGACCCTGCATCCGATTTAGCGGGTACATGGAGGGGGTATATACATAGCTTACCGCTTCCTGCAGCTTTGCCTTGGTTGTCTTCTTCAGACCCCCACGGGCCTCCTCTGGTAAATTGTCACCAAGATGGAAGTTCTCAAGGCACACTGGGGACTCCAGGAGCTTAATCTCTGCCATTAGTGCCCCTCCCTGGCCCTGTAATCACTGTCTTCCTCAGAGCTAGCAGAACTGCGCCCAGATGCCAATGTCTCCTGTACTGTAGGGAGCTCGCCTCACGTGGCCTGCAGGTGACTTTGTTGGTCGCCAGGTGAGACTTTCTGCCTGTCATCATCCTCCTCATCATCATCCACCAGGCTCTCAGGCTGCAGGCCCATCTGCCTGTGCCCTCTGGTGTGAGCCATATCTCTGAATCTGTCTTCATTCAGCAGTTTTTCTTTAAGTGGTCCACTTTTTTCTCTGATGAATGCTTTTCTGACTTACAGCTCATTAAGTTCATGTTTAAAGGCACTGTCACACTTAGCGATCGCACTAGCGATCACGACAACGACACGACCTGGCGAGATCGTTGGTGCGATCCCTATATGGTCGCTAGTTAGCTTCCAAACACAAAGATCTCATCAGAGATCAGCGATCTGTATAACGACCTCTGCGGTCATTGGGAAAACCTAGTCCCACCTGCGACGCTGGTAAAGTCATTCATAAAGGGTGTCACACTCAGCGATTCAGGCTCATCAGCGGGACACCAACGACCAAAAAATGGCTCAGAATGTTCATAAGCGATCAGCGACATCGCAGCGGGGGCCACATCGCCGCTACATGTCACACACAGCTGCGTCGCTAACGAGATTGCTACTGCGTCATAAAATCGCAGACGCTTTAGCGATCTCGTTAGCGATCGCGCTTAGTGTGACAGTACCTTAAGCCTCCTTACCTCTGCCTGGAGTTGCGTCTTCCTCGATTTGGAGGCACCTGCAGCTTTGGCGCTTGTGCAGCTCAGCTCCTTCCGAAGCCTCCTGATGGTCTTGCTTGCTTCTTCATACTCACGGAGGTGGCTCATGACCCAGGAGCCATAGGTGGACACAGACTCCCGGGGTCTCTGAAGCCCCCAACCTTCCTCAGTGAGGTCGTCCTCACCTTCGTGAGCACTCAGCTTTCCTCCGGAAGGACCGCCATCATGCATGCTTGTTGGCTTCTCCTCCATGTTGGAAGCCTTGCAGCTTCTCTGGGTCTCTGCAGACCCGGGGAGAGTAGGAGTCACATTGCTGGAGCGTCTCACCCCGAGTCCTCTGATGTGCAAGCCGGTTGCTGGTTTCTCCTGTTACCCCGCCGGCCTGGCAAAGGGAACAGAAGCCTGGGACTTGGCTCCATTGCTCATTCCAGGATACCCACTCCCTCCCTGGGTAGGAGAGAGAGCAGGTTCTCAGGTGGAGATGTGGTGGTTCTCAGAGCTCAGGAGCACACAGCAAGATCAGTAGCGACCGCACCCACAACTACCAGAGCCAGCAACAGCTGAACAGACCTGCACTCACAATTCTGCTGGTGTAGTCACTGTGTACATACATTACATTACTGATTCTGAGTTACATCCTGTATTATACTCCAGAGCTGCACTCACTATTCTGCTGGTGCAGTCACTATGTATACACATTACATTACTGATCCTGAGTTACATTCTGTATTAGGCTATGTTCACAAGTTGCATTTTTGCTGCATTTTTTAATGCAAATTTTAAGCTGTGTTGTACAGTACAAGCAAAAGAAATGAGATTTCAGAAATCTCATGCACACACATTTCTTTTTTTTCCTGACTGATTTGGAAAACTGCTCCGTTTTTTAAAGAAGCAGCATGTCACTTCTGTCGGTGTTTTTTACCCCATAAATAGAAATTTAAATTAAGTAGTAAGTGAAAAAAATTCAGCAGAATATGCAGGTGTAATGATGACGACACAGAATTTAATCTTACTTAATTATGTCAGACATATTTTTTCAGTAGGCATAGAGACATAGACTATTGTTCATAGGAATCAGAATGTTGACTCTTGAATTTATATTTGTGAATTGTTAAATGGCTGCTGTTTACCTATTATATCAACTCCTACAGTTTATCTTGTTGCCAAACTTGCAAATCAGGGACACAGAGTCATTGAACAATTGAAGTTTGCTAATATGTTGATTACCTATTATATAAGTTCATGTAGCTTGTTGACCTGAACAACTTTGAAATACAAACTAGGCAGTTTGATTAAATACTCAACAATGAGAGTTGACATGATCCCACCTTTCCCCTAACCTGTGGATAATGGCCCGAACCACAGATGTGTGTATAAAAAGAGACCTACATCTTTATGCAGAGATACTTTGCAGAACAACAGTCAAATACACCATGGCTCCATCAAGAGAATATAGATTTTACATTCTACAGGATGGCAGCTTAAGGGACCACAGCCCCGGTTGGTGGAATACAGGTTCTGCCCCATTAACCATCACTGAACCCATGGAGATGTTTGGAGAAACCAGGTTGGGACCCTCCGGTCACCTGGCCTTGTACTTCAATAGACTGTCAGCTTCCTAAGCTTGTCGTTTACCTCCTCTCTGTGGGTGTCCACCAAAAGCGGGGTGCCACCGGTGAGGGTAGTTGGCCCTGGAAGCCTTGAAGTAACAGCTGCTCTTATCCCGGTGAGTCAGCGGAAGGGACAAACACTATAATTTGCCCCACCTTGGGTATTTGCCGGGACTGTTCTATATGTTATTGTTTTGTGGTTCAGTAAGGTATTGCCACACTGTTTTACCCTCATGCTGTGTTGTCTGAGTAGTATTTTGCCCATGGGGAAAGAGAGCAGGCATTCGGTGGGATGATCCCTGGTCCTTGTGGTCTTTCCTAAGTCAGCTGGACCAGCAGACGAGAGCACAAACTAACCCCCATGCCTCCCCAGCAGATGTCAGATTTTGCTGCATTTTTTGTGCAAAAATTAAATGAAGTTGCATCTTTTTATTTTTCTGGGTGGTGGCACTAAACTTTATCAACATGCACAAAAAACAAGAAACAAACTCAACGTGTAAACATAGCCTTATATTCCAGAGCTGCACACACTTTTCTGGCTGCTCCCCCCTCCCATTGAGGAGCGCACCACAGTGTCGTGGCCTGACCGTTTACCTGCCATGGGGCCTCCCTCATTGTCCAGCCTCTTGGCTGATGAACCTCCTGCTGGTAGTGGAGTTATTATATGCATACAATATTCAGTTGAGTAGGAGCTGACCCGCAGTATCCGGGTAGTATGGAGCTATGCTATACTCTCGCTACACCTGGCTGCCATGGGAATTGATAATATGTAGTCAGTGAAGGTCCCAAATTCATGGTCTCTAGTACATAGAGAGGACAGCCCCTTCAATGTCTCATCTTAAGGTAAAGCCAACATTATAAGGATATGTACACACAAGGGGCGTACAGAGAAATCATGGGGCCCCATAGCAGATGTTCTAATTGGGCCCCTGCCCCCCAAAAAACTTTAATATTCGGTGGGGTCACAGAAGAGTGTATCTCTCAACTTCGCAGCCTTTTGAAAATTAATTTTCCTACAGTACTACTGAAGCCCCTAGATTACCCTTTCATTGCCCCCATAAAATATGATGCCAAATATAGTGTCCCCTCGAAACACAGTATGATACCCCCACAGAGAATTCCTCCACACACTGTAAGATGACCCTACTATACAAACCCTCCCCCAGCAAAGTATGGTGACCCCAACACAGTATGATGCCCCAACTGTAATCACCACAAAGCCCTGCAGTATAATGGACCACACACCCCTCCGCTCAGTATGATGGCCCCCAAACAACCATCCACGCTTTATAATGGCCACCACTAGCCCTCCAAATAGTACAGTGGAATGTAAAAGTCTGCGCGCCCCTCGTCAAAGTTACTGTTATTCTGAACGGTTAAGCAAGCTGAAGATTAAATGATCTCTGAAAGGCCTATAGTTACAGATGACACAATTCCATTGTATTTTTAGCAAACGTAATGATCCTAAATAAAAAAAAGTTAATTGTTGCCCAAAAAGACAGACAGAAATCTTTTGGCCTCTTTCATAGCATTTTATAAGCTATGCATTTCCTAAAGTGGGTTCCGCTTAAACTTGGGCAAACTCTCCAAGTTTTTTTAAAAGACGTCGTGTGCACATACCCTGGGAGTCCATCTGCCGGACCCCACATGATGAGTGCCGCAGTCTCCTCGTTATTTACCAGGCTCGGCTCTGATTCTGTGACTGGTTCTTTTGCTCTGCCCGTCCAGTACCAGGGGCTGCCACCAAATAACTTAGGGTAATGCCTGGTAGACAAGGAAGATGACACGGCTTCCAGAGGATTGTCATAACCTAATGTGTCACCAGTGATCTGACATTGTGGTCCCCGCAGGTTGACAGCAGGAAGTTCTTTGTCTGCCTTTGGCCATTGCTCCACCTTTTGCACATGAGGGACTACATGCACTAATATTGTAACATTTCTTTCCTTTTGTGCATTCATTTTCCATGACTTTTCACTGACTTGAGCTATATCAGCAGCTTGTGTATTGTAGGAACTATTACATTGCTGTCATACGGAGGTTTTCTTTATTTGCTGTATTTTTTCTCTATTTGGACTTTGAACAATTGCAACATATAAAATATTCCCCCTTGTGATGTGAGTGGAGGTAAAATGATACAATGTATCACTATAGTATTAGACAGTTCATGCAAATGAGCAGAAAACATAAATATTATGATGCAGGACATAAACCGGTGTCTGTTTTTATTGGGATGTGCAGAATAATAAGTTGCTTTTTCTGCAGCGCACGTATCATGGCATCCCTTATCAGGATTACGATATAATGCATGCATTCATGGGAAGGTAAAAGAAAATCATCCCACAGTCACACTGTAACAAAACACAATATACAGGGAAATAAGCAAACATCCCTGCAGCAGAAATAGTTGCTGAATCTCCATTTCATTCTCCAGAAGCCATTGTTAGTTGAGTTTGCTGCAGTACAAATTACAATACTGGAGGGCTCGATAATAATATTGTGCCGTGCGTAATAATGCACACTACAATCTCACACTCAGGTTTAATGAATATTTCTTTCTCAGGGATTTCAAACTCCGTACAATATTTTTTTTTTTCGTCCCCTGCCAAGAATCCATCCTTCAGCAGCGGCGGTACGCGATGTTATAAGGCAGCAATATATCTCCGGAATGCAGGTGACCAGCATAAATCCTGAGTTCTCCATTCTCCTGCTTTATAAATGTCCACAATTCCCCACAATAAATTACAGCATCGCCTCGGTGGGCTGACTGTATTATTCCTCGCATGGGTCCCGTGTTATTGCGTAAACCCCTTGTGTAGCAAAAATCCGATAGAAATATACGTTTCTGCATTAGAAGCATCTCCTCCTGTAATGTTATTCAGGTCGGAGCATTCATACAGACAGAACGCTTCCCTAGCAAAAGTGATATTACATGTGCTCTTGTTTTATGGAGGGAAGCTCCGAGTGAACGCTTTGGCGACACATTTTATACTTTCATTTTTTCATAAACTCTTGGTTTATGGATTGGACATATTAATTATATGGTTGGATGGGGATTTAGGATGAATACTTGTGGATGACGTCCATGTTCATAGCGAGAGGCTCCAATCCTTATATCCTTACTGAGTCCAGATACGTGTCAAGCGTCCATGCAGAAGTGGAGGTCACGGGAAGCTACACACGTGTCCTTATCACACAGTACACATGTTTACAGAGGTCCATCATATAGAAATCAGCGCTCTGGGACAGAGTTCTTCTACAGAAGTCATCCTAGTGAATTTCAACGACATAGCACCTGGTATTAGGTCAGAAGTGGCAAGTTTTGCATTTATTTTATTACTTCTGCTTACCCCCGAGTATTACAGGTATTTTGCTTTTTTTTAATCCCCCATATGGTTCCAGAGATATATTAATTTACATTTTTAATGTCGTTACCAAGGGGACGTTACTCACAAGGGATATTACGTCAATTGCTAATTTTATGGCACCTGATTAATGTATACTCCGGTGATGATCTGATCAGGACTCGTGTATGATGTCAAACTGTTTTATGATGTCATAGCTGCATAGCCGGATTAGAACCCACGTGTGATATCAAAGCAAATTAACTCACTGACTAGTGACATCACAGCTGCTTCCTGGACCAAATCCTTTATTTTGTGATGTCACAGGAGCCTCCTAGATTAAAACTCACTTGTGAGATCGCATCCACTGAACTAACTTGTGACGTTACAGCTATTCACATAATGCCCCACCGCCACCTATATGACACCATAGAAATTCAGCAATACCTTAAAAGTCACCTGTGATGTCACAGCAGCTCATGTGGCAGTCATGGAAACACAATTGTGATGTCAGAGCAGCTCACAACGCAGTCATGGAAACACAGTTGTGATGTCATAGCAGCTCATGCCGCAGTAATGGAAACACAGTTGTGATGTCACAGCAGTTCACAATGCAGTCATGGTAACACAGTTGTGATGTCATAGCAGCTCACACCGCACTCATGGAAACACAGTTGTGATGTCACAGCAGCTCACGGTGCCGTCATGGAAACACAGTTGTGATGTCACAGCAGCTCATGCCGCAGTAATGGAAACACAGTTGTGATGTCACAGCAGCTCACAATGCAGTCATGGTAACACAGTTGTGATGTCATAGCAGCTCACACCGCACTCATGGAAACACAGTTGTGATGTCATGGTAGCTCTTGCCGCAGTCATCTAAACACAGTTGTGATGTCACAGCAGCTCACGGTGCAGTCATGGTAACACAGTTGTGATGTCACAGCAGCTCATGCCGCAGTAATGGAAACACAGTTGTGATGTCACAGCAGCTCACAACGCAGTCATGGAAACACTGTTGTGATGTCATAGCAGCTCACAATGTAGTCATGGAAACACAGTAATGATGTCACGGTAGCTCACGGCGCAGTCATGGAAACACAGTTGTGATGTCACAGCAGCTCATGCCGCAGTAATGGAAACACAGTTGTGATGTCACAGCAGCGCACGGTGCAGTCATGGTAACACAGTTGTGATGTCATAGCAACTCACAATGCAGTCATGGAAACACAGTTGTGATGTCATAGCAGCTCACACCGCACTCATGGAAACACAGTTGTGATGTCAAAGCAGCTCACAATGCAGTCATGGAAACACAGTTATGATGTCATAGCAGCTCACACCGCACTCATGGAAACACAGTTGTGATGTCATGGTAGCTCATGCCACAGTCATCTAAACACAGTTGTGATGTCACAGCAGCTCACGGCGCAGTCATGGTAACACAGTTGTGATGTCATAGGAGCTCACACCGCAGTCATGGTAACACAGTTGTGATGTCATAGGAGCTCACACCGCAGTCATGGAAACACAGTTGTGATGTCACAGCAGCTCACAACGCAGTCATGGTAACACAGTTGTGATGTCACAGCAGCTCACAACGCAGTCACGGAAACACAGTAATGATGTCACGGTAGCTCACGGCGCAGTGATGGAAACACAGTTGTGATGTCACAGCAGCTCATGCCGCAGTAATGGAAACACAGTTGTGATGTCACAGCAGCTCACAACGCAGTCATGGAAACACAGTTGTGATGTCACAGCAGCTTAAATCGCAGCCATGGAAACACAGTAGTGATGTCAGGGTAGCTCATGGCGCAGTGATGGAAACACATGTGATGTCATAGAAACTTACCCAGAAGCAATCATACACATAACATTATATGGGGGTCTGGAACATGGCTATTGGGGACACAGGTAGCAGCTCTGGGACCCGGTGCATGAAGGGTCCCAAAGACCTGTGTGTGCCCATAGATATTGCTCTATAGATGTGTGAAGAGACTCGCTGTGATTCAGTATTGTGTATCTCCTGAAATCATTAAACATCTTTCATCTAGTTTCCACCAAGGATTGGTGGCCTGGTATTTATCAGCAGTAATCGTCCATTTTGATAAGTGTCTATAATATCAATTATGTAAAAACTAGAATATGAAAGGTTTTAGTAAATGGCACATGTTAACTTTAATACACTGCAAGTGTATAATCCCGGCGTGTTATCAGGCCCTCAATTATACAGCACTTTGGAACAATTAGTTGTACCTTTTATATCATTTAATGTCCATTTAAAAGTCTATTGACTCCTCTCTGCATGTGTATTAGAGCTGAAAACCGTTACCGGCTATCAAAGGGAAATCTCTGCTCCGAGAAACCTGAATGAGATGAAGCTCAAGGCTTGTAACATGTCTACAACAGCGTAATGGGGCCGCAGCCGTGTAACGGGACTGCAGCAGTGTAACGGGGCTGCAACAGTGTAACATCAATGCTGTGGCCAATTGGTGAGTTCAGCAGCTGGTACTAGCTCCTTAAATCAGTGATCGCCTGCAGCGGTGATGTGTCCTGTAGTTGTGTTACCATTGCAGTCAATACAGTGAGAGATTATTTTATTGTTTTTTGACAAGTGGAAAACCCCTTTAAGGCCAAGTGCACACGTTCAGGATTATTTGCGTTTTTTTTTGCATTTTTTCGCGTGAAAAAACGCGTAAAAAACGCATGAATAAAGCATCCTATTATTTAGAATGAATTCCGCAATTTTTGTGCACATGGTGCATTTTTTTCAGTGAAAAAAACGCATTGCGGAAAAAGAAGCAGCATGTTCATTAATTTCGCGTAATTCTAGCGTTTTTCCTGCTATATTATTGACCTAGAAAGTTCAGGGAAAAATCACGGTAAAAACGCGCAAAATCCGCACAAAAAAACGCACGTTTTTACAGCGAAAAAGTCCGGTTTTGCTCAGGAAAATTCTGCACACCTTCCTGAACGTGTGCACTAAGCCTAATACTCACATGGTCAAAATTGTTGGTACCCCTCATTTAATGACAGAACAACCCACAATGGTGACAGAAATAACTTGAATCTGACAAAAGTAATAATAAATCAAAAATCTATGAAAATGAACAAATGAAAGTCAGACATTGCTTTTCAACCATGCTTCCACCGAATTTAAAAAAAAATTAAACTAATGAAATAGGCCTGGACAGAAATGATGGTACCCTTAACTTAATATTTTGTTGCACAACGTTTTGAGGCAATCACTGCAATCAAACGATTCCTGTAACTGTCAATGAGACATCTGCACCTCTCGACAGGTATTTTGGCCCACTTCTCGAAAGCAAACTGCTGCAGTTGTTTCGTATTTGAAGGTTGCCTTTTCCAGACGGCATGTTTCAGATATTTCCAAAGATACTCAATAGGATTTAGGTCAGAGTTCATAGAAGGCCACTTCAGAATAGTCTAATGTTTTCCTCTTAGCCATTCTTGGGTGTTTTTAGCAGTGTGTTTTGGGTCATTATCCTGTTGCAAGACCCATGACCTGCGACTGAAACCAAGCTGTCTGACACTGGGCATCATATTTCTCTCTAGAATCCCTTGATAGTCTTTAGATTTCATTGTACCCTGCACAGATTCTAGACACCATGTGCCAGATGCAGCAAAGCAGCCCCAGAACATAACAGCGCCTCCTCCATGTTTCACAGTAGGGACAGTGTTCTTTTCTTGATATGCTTCATTTTTCCGTCGGTGGACATAGAGCTGATGTGCCTTGTCAAAAAGTTCAATTTTTGTCTCATCTGTCCATAGGGCATTCTTCCAGAAGCTTTGTGGCTTGTCAACATGTAGTTTGGCAAATTCCAGTTTGGCTTTTCTATGATTTTTTTTCAACAATGGTGTCCTCCTTGGCTGTTTCCCATGAAGTCCACTTTGGCTCATACAACGTCAACGACGGATGGTGCGATCTGACACTGATGTTCCTTGAGCTTGAAGTTCACCTTTAATCTGTTTAGAAGTTTTTCTGGGCTCTTTTGTTACCATTCGTATTATCCGTCTCTTTGATGTGTCATCAATTTTCCTCCTGCGGCCACATCCAGGGAGGTTGGCTACAGTCCCATGGAGCTTAAATTTCTGAATAATATGTGCAACTGTAGTCACATTAACATCAAGCTGCTTGGAGATGGTCTTATAACTTTTACCTTTAACATGTTTGTCTATAACTTTCTTCCTAATCTCCTGAGACAACTCTTTCTTTCGCTTCCTCTGGGCCATGTTGAGTGTGATACACACCATGTCACCAAACAGCACAGTGTGTATCTGTAGCCCTCTACACAGGCCCACTCCCTGATTCAAAGATTGTAGACACCTGTGATGCTAATTAGTGGACACACCACGATTTAATATGTCACTTTTGTCACGTTATTTTCAGTGGTGATGTGTGGCCCAGCTATGTCAGGCACACATAATCCAGGGGAATGCACAGAAAGGTAACAGCAAAAGCTTGATATGCATTCACGTCACTCACACTTTCAGACACACCCACAGGGGTATATAAGGTAGTGACACGTAGCAGAGTGAGATCAGTCGAGAGTTCAGTCTGTGCAGGAGATTAGTGAGAGGAGTCTAGCTTCCTGTCTCAGTTCAGTCAGTGTTCATTTCCAGTCAGGACTAGTTCCTGACAGAGCTCTGTGTGAGCTGAGAGATCAGTCAAGCCTTGGGAGGCTCAGGAGTGAGTCATCCACAGAGAGATCAGTCTAGTCTTGGAAGATACTGAGAGCTGCTCAGTGAGCTCTAAAGAAAAGCTGACTTATTACATCTATGCTGCAGTGCTTATGTTAAGAGCGAGAGCAGGGCGAAGGGCGCAGTGGAGAAGATAGAGAAGTGCTTCAGGTACAGGATTACCTGCACTAATTCACCGGACAACGGGGTCCGAAGCGTTGCTACTGTTTCAAGCATAGTAACAAGATAACCGGAGGCTTTCTGGACTACAAGTCGCAGAAGGTAGCCCTCAGCGCTGATAAGTAAACAGAGTCAGGTAGAACCAGGACCTTGAGTCAAGTGCACGACAAAAGTAGGAAACCCCGTTCTTACCACCTAGAAGGCTCTACCACGAAGTCGGCCGGGCAGTACAGCTATTGAGAAAGCTGGAGATCGCAGAGTTAACTTCGCTTCAGGCAAGTTTGGACTCACAGATATATAAAGTTAAAGGAGGCCTCTAACCTGCTCAGCTGTTATCCCGCATGTGCATTCTCCAACCCCGACCAGCTCCCCGGGACCTGCCTGAAACACCTACAAGTAAAAGGTATGGAAAGAGATTGCCTTGTGTGAGACTGTTTCATTTATCTGCACCCTGCATCATCACCATAGACTTTGAGGGATCAGTCCCACCTGTGGGGGACCCAACACCTAGCTGCCATAACAACCCCTCAGAGATCAATTCAGCAGCGCTGGTCTTAGTGATCAGAAACTACAGGTGGCGTCACGAACTAACTGTTATCAACAATCCCCTGTAAATACCAGGGCCACGGACCGAGCCACTGCTACCAGTGACATCTCCCATAGAAATCAATGGGCTCGGTGCCGAGTACCTCATAGCCCTGGTACCCACATATGTGGTGCGTGTCAACACAGTACCATCATTTCAGTCCAGGCCTAATTCATGAGTTTTATTTTTTTTTTAAATTCTGTGGAAGCATGGTTGAAAAGCAATGTCTGACTTTCATTTGTTCATTTTCATAGATTTTTGATTTATTATTACTTTTTTCAGATTCAAGTTATTTCTGTCACCATTGTGGGTTTTACTGTCATTAAACGAGGTGTACCAACAATTTTGACCTTGTGTGTATGTGTATGCACTTCCTGCTATAGGCGGCGGACGATGTGAGTAAGCCGGAGTCACACTACTGTAGAATACGGACGAGTGCCATGCGAGAAAAAAAATCGCATAGCACTCGGACCACTGTTAATCTATGGGGCAGCTCCCATCTTCCATTTTTTTCTCAATCGTATTATACGTGCGAGTGAAATCGCAGCATGCTGCGATTTGCGCCGTATATCGGCCAAGTCTCGCCAATGCAAGTTTATGGGTGCGAGAAAAAAATGGACACCACACGGACCATCAGTGTGACTTGCGAGAAATACGCAAGCATTTTCCTCATTACAACCAGTTGAGTCATTAAATTCAAAGGGGAAAAGCAGTGAGAAATGAAAAGCCATACAGATGCCATACATGGATGTCTCACAAATACTCAGATGCGAGGAAATCGCATCATTGCATTGAAAACGGATTGCAATCGGATCACCATACGGAGAACATTTGTGCGATTCTCGGCAGAAAAAATCGGACCGATTTTTTTATACATTGTGTCTGACTCCGGCCTAATGCAGAACATTGCAGCAGGTTGCGGGCTGCGAGGTTTTGCCCTGTAATGCGCCCCCTCGCCTTGTCTGCAGTGCCATGTATAATTGTACCAGTAACCCCAATCCTACTTGTACAGTAACAGTGAATTATTCATGATGGGGGGTTGTTAGATATTCATAGCTTTTCTGCTCTCTGGAGTTTCACACAAGGGTTTCTAGTCTGTGTCTTACAAGCAGTAAATTGGGTCAGGCCGGCTTGTCAGTCACAGCTTTACTTGTTGCTCATTCTGAACTTGTTCTTGGTAGTTTCATATTAATTCCACTTGTCTTCCGTTATAAAACGCTGCTGTATCTGAGATGTGCACCGATGCTGCCGACACTGAGCCAGCTATCGGGGCATAATGAAATTAAAGGGATCGTCTACATTGTGCATGTTGTTACATTATAGCACATGAGAAAAAAAGACTCAAATCCATCAACAAAGTATCAGCAAAGTTCGACCAGTGTCCTGTAATATGGGCCGAGTCTCATCATCCCTATTATGCGGCACCAGTGACATCACTGGCCAAGGTGACAGGTAAAAATCCTAGAATAAGGCCGTCTTGTGAATTAGGATTAGAGTCGCTTGGAGCTGCCAGCCCATATTGTCTTTGGTTTTGGAGAGATCGTTGTCTGAGGCCTGACACTTTGCAGTAAGATTTTGTAGATTTTCAGCTTTTATCGAGATGCATCGGATTTTGAAGCGCACGTGACATCGCTGATTCTTGTAATGTAAAACAAGTTGCATTTTAGATCTGAAATGTTGTGATGTGCGGAGTGGATGGTACCATTTACCCACCATAATAACAGCAATTACAATGAGCTAAGGGCGATGTGTTCATCATAACCAGAGAAGCGCTATGTATTCAGGTCCAAGACTGGCTGAGAATGTGCAATTACACCTATAAGTCTCGCTCATTGTGGGTCTCCACTACACTGACTTCTCCAAAGTACAAATCACGGTTAATCTATAATCCTTCATATTGGGTCATTCCTAATATCTCTCGGACTCTGATCTCATCCAGATTTCACAGTTAAGACAAAAGGTTTATTTCATCTTACGATTTAAGGTGGAATTATTATCAGATCCAAAATAGAATTAGGCAGAACACATAATCATAAGAATATCGTCATATGCCTAGAAACGTGTGAAGTCATGAAGAATGCCACCTGTGTATCATCAGGGATCAGCGATTACATCACTGAGAATGCCTCCTATCCATCACTAGAGATCAGTGGTGACATCACTGAGAATGCTGCCTATACATCACTAGAGATCAGTGGTGACATCACTGAGAATGCCTCCTATCCATCACTAGAGATGAGTGGTGACATCACTGAGAATGCCTCCTATCCATCACTAGAGATCAGCGGTGACATCACTGAGAATGCCTCCTATCCATCACTAGAGATCAGCGCTGACATCACTGAGAATGCCTCCTATCCATCACTAGAGATCAGCGGTGACATCATTGAGAATGCCGCCTATCCATCACTAGAGATTAGCGGTGACATCACTGAGAATGCCGCCTATCCATCACTAGAGATCAGCGGTGACATCACTGAGCATGCCGCCTATCCATCACTAGAGATCAGTGGTGACATCACAGGAGGATAGATACTGTACATCAGACTAGATACATCCCCTGCAGAGTATCTGCACACTCTGCCTGCACACCGTGTACTCTGCCTGTATGCTGTGTATTCTGTCTGTACGCAGTGTACTCTGCCTGCACACTGTGTACTCTGTAAGCTGCGTACTCTGCCTACACACCGTGTACTCTGCCTGTACGCTGCGTACTCTGCCTGCACACCGTGTACTCTGTCTGTATGCTGCGTACTCTGCCTGCACACCGTGTACTGTGCCTGTATGCTGTGTACTCTGTCTGCACACCGGATTGATAAAGCAGCACATGATTCGCGCGGCACACAGAATATCCTAATGAGTCTTTTTATCACAAACTCTTTAGGCATAAAATGAGCTCGCAAGTACGGCAGTAATTGCTGGGAGCGACTGCAGATCTGGACTTTTCATTTTTTATCAAATGACAAGTTTAATTATCACAAATGATGGTGACCTGAGCCCCCTCCCCGGTGCTCGCCCGCTTCCTGAATCATTACCCAGCGCACGGCTCTACCTGTGTATCAGCGCTGTGTACACTGGGGGATACCTTACATGAAACACAGGCAGCTTTGTTAATTAAAGTCGCTGAAAAGAAGCAGCCATGCACGGAAAGAACATTTAAATGATATTATTAGGCCGATGTTTGCCATCCACAGAGACTTTATCTGTGTGAGCTCCAAAATAAAATATAAATTGTGAGATCTGAAGACCGTCGGACAATTATTTGCTCTGTCGAGGACTCAATGGAGTTGAAACATTAGTTTATTAAGAGTGTTTAAACAAGGGCTGATTCCGACCGCTTCTGGTGTCTGCGGGGGGCACCATGCTGAGCATTTCCATCATAACCAAAGCAGGGCGCGTTGTCTGCCAACACGCCCATACCGCCAGGTCTCCGGGGTCCGCCTGAGACGCATCTCCAGTCCTGTCTGTACAGTCGCCAATGGAGGTGCTTCACCAGAAGGATCAGTCAACAGCAGCCGCTCCACCCATCATCCACTTCACAGCCACGTCTGAGCTCAGCTGCATTTTATCTAATATATGGCTTTGTAAGATCAAAGATATTTCTTTGTATTTTTTACTGTAGCTTGTAAGTGTGGAGTTTGCAAATATTGGCCCTAATCCCCTCTAATGTCGGAGAGGCCTTCATCCCGTGTAATGCAGGAGAGGTCTCCATCCTGTGTAATAAAGGAGAGGCCTCCATCCCGTGTAATAAAGGAGAGGCCTCCATCCCGTGTTATATAGGAGAGGCCTCCATCCTGTGTAATAAAGGAGAGGCCTCCATCCCGTATAATACAGGAGAGGCCTCCATCCCGTGTAATGTAGGAAAGGCCTCCATCCCGTGTAATAAAGGAGAAGCCTCCATCCCGTGTAATATAGGAGAGGCCTCCATCCCGTGTAATAAAGGAGAGGCCTCCATCCCGTATAATACAGGAGAGGCCTCCATCCCGTTTAATGTAGGAGAGGCCTCAATCCCGTGTAATATAGGAGAGGCCTCCATCCCGTGTCATATAGGAGAGGCCTCCATCCCGTGTAATGTAGGAGAGGCCTCCATCCTGTGTAATATTGGAGAGGCCTCCATCATATGTAATATGAGACATCCATCCCGTCTTATATAGGAGAGGCATCCATCCCATCTAATATAGGAGAGGCCTCCATCCCGTGTAATATAGGAGAGGCCTTTATCCCGTGTAATAAAGGAGAGGCCTCCATCCCATGTAATATAGGAAAGGCCTCCATCCCATCTAATATATGAGAGGCCTCTATCCCATGTAATACTGGAGAAGCCTCCATCCTGTGTAATATTGGAGAGGCCTCCATCCCGTCTAATATAGGAGAGGCCTCCATCCCTTGTAATAAAGGAGAGACCTCCATCCCGTGTAATAAAGGGGAGGCCTCAATCCTGTGTAATATAGGAGAGGCCTCCATCCCGTGTAAGGTAGCAGTGGCCTCCATCCCGTGTAATATAGGAGAGGCCTCCATACCTCCCAACTTTTAAAGACAGGAAAGAGGGACAAAGGCTGTGTCGTGCGCAGCACGCGGCGGCGAATTTTAGGCCACGCCCGACCACACCCATTTCACAACTAGTCATACCCATGTCTACTTCCCAACCACACCCATTTAGCACTGGTACTGAGTAAAAGAAAGAAAGAACAGAGAGAGAAAAAAGGAAACAGAGAGAAAGAAAGGAGAGAGAAAGAAAGAAAAGAGAGAGAAAGAAAGAGGGGAAGCAAGAAAGAACAGAGAGCGAGAGAAAGAAACAAAGAAAGGAAGGGGAAAGAAAGAACAGAGAGAGAAAAAGAAAGAGGGGAAAGAAAGAACAGAGAGAGAAAAAGAAAGAGGGGAAAGAAAGAACAGAGAGGGACGGAGAAAGAAAGAGGGGAAAGAAAGAACAGAGAAAGAAAGAGGGGACAGAAAAAAAGAACAGAGAGAGAAAAAAGAAAGGGGAAAGAAAGAACAGAGAGGGAGAGAGAAAGAAAGAGGGGAAAGAAAGAACAGAGAAAGACAGACAGGGGAAAAGAAAGAAAGAACAGAGAGAAAGAAAGAAAGGGGAAAGAAAGAACAGAGACAGAAAAAAGAAAGAGGGTAAAGAAAGAACAGAGAGGGAGAGAGAGAAAGAAGGGAAAGAAAGAACAAAGAGAGAAAGAAAGAAAGAAAGAAAGAAAGAAAGAAAGAAAGAAAGAAAGAAAGAAAGAAAAAGAAAGAACAGAGAGATAGAGAGAAAGAAAGATGGGAAGAAGGAACAGAGAGAGAGAAAGAAAGAAAGAACAGAGAGAAAGAACAGAGAGAAAGAAAGAACAGAGAGAAAGAAAGAACAAATAGAAAAAGGAAGAACAGAGAGAGAAAGAAAGATTAGAGAGAAACCCTTGTACACACATGACTCCACTCCGTAAACCTTGTACACATGCGGCTTTGCAGCATACACCTCGTACACACGCGGCTCCGCTACATACACACAAGGCTCCACTCCGTACACCCCGTACACAGACGGCTCTGCTCTGCACACACACGGCTCAAGTACGGAGCCCTGTGTGTACGGAGCTGAGCGGCTCAGCTCTGTACACTTTGTACACACAGGGCTCCGTTTTGTACACACACAGCACTGCTACATCCACCTTGTACACATGGCTCCACTCCATAAACCTCGTACACGCGCGGCTTGGCTCCGTACACCTCGTACACACATGGCTCCACTACATACACACAAGGCTCCACTCCATACACCCCGTACAGACATGGCTCTGCTTTGCTCCGTACACACACGGCTCAAGCACGGAGCCTTGTGTGTACGGAGCTGAGCTGCTCAGCTCCGTACACTTCATACACACAGGGCTCTGTTTCATACACACACAGCACTGCTACATCCACCTCGTACACACAAGGCTCCGCTCCGAACACCTCGTACACACACGGCTCCGCTACATCCAACTCGTACACACACGGCTCCGCTACATCCAACTCGTACCCACACGGTTCTGCTACATCCAACTCGTACACACACGGCTCCGCTACATCCAACTCGTACACACACGGCTCCACTACATCCAACTTGTACACACACGGTTCCGCTACATCCAACTCGTACACACACAGCTCCGCTACATCCAACTCATACACACAAGGCTCTGCTACATCCAACTCATACACACAAGGCTCTGCTACATCCAACTCGTACACACAAGGCTCCGCTCCGTACACTTCATACACACACGGCTCCGCTCCGTACACCTCGTACATACACGGCTCCGCTCCGTACACCTCGTACACACATGGCTCCGCTCCGTACACCTCGCACACACACGGCTCTGCTCCGTACACCTCGCACACACGGCTCCACTCTGTACACCTCGTACACACACGGCTCCGCTCCGTACACCTCGTACAGACATGGCTCTGCTCCGTACACCTAGTACACACACAGCACTGCTACATCCACACTGTAAACCCCTCCTGACCCAACACATAAACTTACCCTCATCCAGCACCATGACAACCAAGCACAGCAGAGTCCTGCACACATACCGAGTCCTGCACACATACCGAGGAGCCTGACCATGTGACACCTGACTCCTCCCCTCCTGTGACCTCATCACAGGTCCTGTGCACACAGAGGAGGAAAGCTAGCAATGTCATTGCTGAATGTGAATGGCTGAGGTGGAGAGACAGGGAGGGCGAGGATGGAGTGCATGGGGGGGCGTGGCGTCTTCTCACTGTGGGAAACATAGCGTCCCGACCGGGACAGCGGGTGGGAGGGTTAGAATCGGGACTCCATCCTGTGTAATATAGGACAGGCCTCCATCCCGTGTAATGTAGCAGAGGCCTCCATCCCGTCTAATATAGGAGAGGCCTCCATTCCATGTAATATTGGAGAGGCCTCCATCCCGTGTAATATAGGAGAGGCCTCCATCCTGTCTAATATAGGAGAGGCCTCCATCCAGTGGTCGGCGCTCATAGCAATGCTGTAATTCTGCTACATATAGGCGATCTGCTCATCGCCTACATGTAGCAGAGCCGATCGAGTTGTGGATGCTTCCTTCAGCATGACCGGTTTGGCAGTATGTCAGTAATGGTGTGGGGTGGCGTTTCTTTGGAGGGCCACACAGTCCTCCATGTGCTCGCCAGAGGTAGCCTGACTGCCATTAGGTACAGAGATGAGATCCTCAGACCCCTTGTGAGACCATATGCTGGTGCGGTTGGCCTTGGGTTCCTCCTAATGCAGGACAATGTCAGACCTCATGTGGCTGGAGTGTGTCAGCAGTTCCTGCAAGATGAAGGCATTGAAGCTATGTTCTGGCCCGCCCGTTCCCCAGACCTGAATCCGATTGAGCACATCTGGGACAGTATGTCTCGATCCATCCACCAACGTCACGTTGCACCACAGACTGTCCAGGAGTTGACGGGTGCTTTAGTCCAGGTCTGGGAGGAGATCCCTCAGGAGAACATCCGCAACCTCATCAGGAGCATGCCCAGGCATTGTAGGGAGGTCATACAGGCACGTGGAGACCACACACAATACTGAGCATTATTTTGACTTATTTCCACTTTAATTTTGTCTTGTTTTGATTTTCATTTTGACTTGTTTCCACTTTCATTTTGGGGGTCTCTCCAAATCCAGGCCCCCATTGGTTCAAAAATTTAATTTCCATTGATGATTTTTGTGTGATTATGTTGACAGCACATTCAACTTTGTACAAAACAAAGTATTCAATGAGAATATTTCATTCATTTAGATCTAGGATGTGTTATTTTAGTGTTCCCTTTATTTTTTTGAGCAGTGTATTTATAAATATGGAGTCTCCTCTCTGCACATATAACGGCTCCCTCTTTTCTGGAAAGGATTTGTACAAGATGTTGGGAGACCGGGCTCACAATCTCCATTATAGGATGGGGCTGAGGTCAGGTCTCTGTGCAGCTGTTCATGTCCCCCTCCATGTATGGACCTCGTGCAGTGGGCACCATCATGGGGGACAGATAAGGGACTTCCCCAAACTGTTCCCACAAAGCTGAAGCTACAGTTGTCCACAATTTCTTGTGCTGAAGATTTCCCATCACTGGAGCTGAGGGTCTGCAGCCATCCCATGATAACAGCCCACAGTATTATCCCCCTCTACCAGCGGGCACAATACAGTCAGGGGGTAACGTCCTCCTGGAATCACCAAACTCCTCCATCAGACGCAGATAGAGAAGTGCGATCCATCACTGCACAGAACACGTCTCCTCCAGAGTTAAGTGGTGGCAGCTTTACACCACTCCATCTGACGCTCGGCATTGTACTTGGTGATGTACGGCTGCATGCAGCTGATCGGGCATGAAGTTCCCGGAGGGAGCGCAGTGTTTGTGCTGATACCAGAGGAGGTCTGATCTATGCAGTTATGGGGTCAGCGGTGGGGACTTTTCTGCTTCTCAGCACTCGGCCGCCTGTTCTGTAACATTATGTGACCTGCCAGTGAAAGCCATACAAAGCCCACGCTATTTGCTGCAGAACTAACCCGAATGTAGACTTACCCTTCAGTCTGGATTTATGAGGGATGACCTCTTGTCAGAAACAAACCATCCAGACCGCCTTGTGTGGGCCACTATAGAGTACACCCTTTCTGGTGACGTGTCGGAGCTCATCGTTCTCATTCTCACCTCTTCCTGTCTTAATTAAAGGGTTTATGTGTTTTAGTTGCTTTTTTTTTGTGTGCTGACCGCCCTTATAAGTAGAACTATAAACTCACAAATATATTCGGAATTGCATTGTGAGTGATGGTTCTTGGAGCATAGCGGTGGGGCTGCGGGGTCCTGGAGCCCTCCTAGTCCCACAGTTTTGCGACTATCTCAGAAATGGCTTGCTCAGCTCCCACAGCATTTAAAGACAACAAAACTCTCTGATGAAGGGTGCCCCACCCTCATTACCCCAATCCCCTCATTTGCATATAAACATAAAGCTTGTTTTCCCAAAATTTTCAAGTGGATTTTTAAACTGAAGGTTTGGCTCCTCTTGTAAAGTCCTCTACAAGGACCTGTGCTTTTCTCGATATGGACTCGATGTAAGGAGGTGCAGAGGCTACTTTCTCTCCCATGGTGCACCTCCACTTTTATATTGGGGTGCATATCTGTTGGTGCAGCCCAACCATCGTCTCCTCTTTGCTGGAATCTTCCTTCTAGTATTAGCAATGTATTTTGTCTCCCTGTTATCCCATAACAGGGAGACAGGTTAGCCATTAAAAGGTATCAACCACTGAGGACTCTCGTCTAAATATTTTGTTATCCCATATGCATCCACTAGGTGTCAGGATTTTTTTCTGGTGGAAAAGACCTAATCAGATGAGATTTGCTTTCATTACATTTATAGAACTGTGCACAGAAACAAAGAACAATCTAGTTATTCCAAAGACTTCGGTATTAGCCGGACTTATATACAATGAAGCCAGGTGCAAAGTGTGAGAGGCGCAGGCCCATGTGCTGAACCCCCGCGGTGTCCGCTGCAGTGTGACAATCCATTGCGGGTGTATCGGAAAGTATTGGCCACATCCCCGGGAGACTTATAACTTGCTGTAATGCTGGGTGATGACAGGTGCTGCCACTGACTGCAGATCAGAGTCTGGGCCCGCGGTCTGTCGGAGCTCCCAACATTTATATGGGACATTACATTTCGCATCCCAAATCCACTCACCGTTAGGGTGTAGGTATGCACGATTCTCGCCACTCACCACCATGTTGTGGGACAATCCTATAATAATGGGTAGATTATGGGTTGTATGCAATGATAAGAGGAGCACCAAACTTCTCCTTTAGTAAATCCTGATATTCTTCATCAAATAACAGTTCAGGAGCTTCTCCTCTCAGGTCTCTGCATTGTTCCGCTCCTCTTATTTATTGTAGAAACTTATGAATAATTTGACAATTAGGTGTTAACTGTTGAAGGCATATCCAATCACTGGGTTATAGGTGGCCGTAGCTATGGGAGCGCTGTTGTTTTCTGCAGTAGTTCTGGGAGCGCTGTTCTAGGCTGCAATAGTTCTGTTAGCGCTGTTCTTTGTTTCAGTAGTTATGGAGTGCTGTTCTCGGTGGCTGTAGTTATGGGAGCACCGTTCTAGGCTGCAGTAGTCATGGGCGCACTGTTCTTTGCTGCAGTAGTTCTGGGAGTGCTGTTCTTTGTTGCAGTATTTTTGGGAGCGCTGTTCTAGGCTGTAGTAGTTGTGGGAGCGCTGTTCTAGGCTGCAGTGTTATGGTAGCGCAATTCTTTGCTGCAGTAACTCTGAGAGCGCTGTTCTCTGCTGCAGTAGTTCTGTGAGCGCTGTTCTCTGCTGCAGTAGTTCTTGAAGCTCTGTTCTCTGCTGCAGTAGTTCTGTGAGCGCTGTTCTCTGCTGCAGTAGTTCTGGAAGCGCTGTTCTCTGCTGCAGTAGTTCTGGGAGCACTGTTGTTTGCTGCAGTAGTTCTGGGAGCACTGTTCTAGGCTGCAATAGTTCTGGGAGCGCCGCTCTAGGCTGCAGTAGTTATGGGAGCGTCGTTCTAGGCTGCAATAGTTCTGGGAGCGCTGTTATTTGCTGCAGTATTTTTGGGAGCACCGTTCTAGGCTTCAGTAGTTCTGGGAGTGCTGTTCTAGGCTGCAGTAGTTCTGGGAGTGCTGTTTTCTGCTGCAGTAGTTCTGGGAGCGCTGTTCTTTGCTGCAGTAGAGCGCCGTTCTAGGCTTTAATAGTTCTGGGAGAGCTGTTCTCTGCTGCAGTCATCCTGGGAGAGCTGTTCTTTGCTGCAGTAGTCTTGGGAGCTCTGTTCTTTGCGGCTGTAGTTATGGGGTGCTGTTCTTTGCTGCTATAGTTATGGGAGCGCAGTTCTTTGCTGCTGGAGTTCTGGGAGCTCTGTTTTTTGCTGCTGTAGTTCTGGGAGCTCTGTTTTTTGCTGCTGTAGTTCTGGGAGCACTGTTCTTTGCTGCTGGAGTTCTGGGAGCTCTGTTCATTGCTGCTGTAGTTATGGGGTGCTGTTCTTTGCGGCTGTAGTTATGGAGCGCTGTTCTTTGCTGCTGTAGTTATGGGAGCGCTGTTCTTTGTGGCTGTAGTTATGGAGCGCTGTTCTTTGCTGCTGGAGTTCTGGGAGCTCTGTTCTTTGCTGCTATAGTCTTAGGAGCTCTGTTCTTTGTGGCTGTAGTCATGGGGTGCTGTTATTTGCTGCTGGAGTTCTGGGAGCTCTGTTCTTTGTTGCTGTAGTTATGGGGTGCTGTTCTTTGCGGCTGTAGTTATGGAGCGCGGTTCTTTGCTGCTGTAGTTATGGGAGTGCTGTTCTCAGCGTCTGTAGTCCTGGGAGTGCTGTTCCTTGCTGCTGTAGTTATGGGAACGCTGTTCTTCGCGGCTGTAGTCCTGGGAGCTCTGTTCTTCGCGGCTGTAGTTATGGGGCCCTGTTCTTTGCTGCTGTACAGTAGTTATGGGAGTGCTGATCTCGGCGGCTGTAGTTATGGGCACACTGTTCTTTGCTGCTGGAGTTCTGGGTGCTCTGTTCTTTGCTGCTGTAGTCCTGAGAGCTCTGTTCTTCGTGTCTGTAGTTATGGGGCGCTGTTCTTTGCTTCTGTAGTTATGGGAGCGCTGTTCACAGCGGCTGTAGTTATGGGAGCTCTGTTCTTTGCTGCAGAAGTTCTGGAGTGCTGTTCTTTGCTGCCTTTGATATGGTTGTTGGTGGAGGAACGCTGTAGTTGCAGTCTGTGCAAACATCGAAACAGGGAAAAAAAAGAAAGCGCAATAGGGTCTTAACTGGTAACAAAAAGGTGGCAAGGAAAGGAATCCACTCACCTTATATAGTTACTACAAAGCAACATCTGACTGGCATGACATAGATATCAGCTGCTGCAAGGACATTGGTCACTAGAAGGACCAAACAGTGCAAAACGATCGGGAGGGAGATGTCACTCCTGCGCTGCTGCTGATGAATTCACAATGGTTTCCAACGGATAAAAATGTATTAATAAAACAGGTTTACAGGGTCAATGTGTTTTGAGGCTGCACAGGACCTCTTCATCAGGACAGAAACCTGGTGCGACTGTCAGGAATGGTGGTACTTTTATACTGTCCTCTTTTGAAAAAACCTGCCAAACCGGGCACATGACATTGTCAAAGTTCAGCAAAGTAATGGGACGAATGTTAGTTGTAGATCTAAAATGACACTTAATAAATTACTGTGCAATAACACCTATATTCCACACCTAAATAAAAATTAAAAATAAAATATCAATGATAAAATGTATTATTTAAAAGCACTGGAATAAATCAATTGTGAATATATATGTGTCTGTATAACGGGGGATACAAACTCAAAAAGCAGCACATGCGAGTTGTAGAGCCCGAATCATGACATGACGTTGTTGCAATCTGGGTGCTGGACTTGCACATTTTAAGCAATCACTTGACAAGTAATCACCTTAGTAAGAGCCAATGTGATTGGATTGTTTTTTGGACACGTTTCCTATATTTTCTTATCACTAGATGAAGAGCTCCACTTTTGAGTAATTTCTCAGTGATGTCCCTGACGGCGGCTGCTCAGCAGTGCAGCTCGTGCAGATAAATTGCAGGTTGTGGATATGACATGTTGATGCAGCTCTGCCGTCACCGTGCGTTTTATCCCAGTAAATCTTCCCTTACATCACCCCTCCCCCCTCTTTAGGTTTTCCTACCATTTTCCTGCTCTTTTTGGCCCTTGTTTTTTGCGATCTTAGAAACAAGCGGCACTATATTCCATTTTGCCCCAGCTCCTGTGATAAGTTTCAAGGTCTGCGGCTCGACACCACCAATGCGACTGATAAGAGATGAAAATGGCAGCCTGCTCCACCTTTAATTTCTGTTAACAGACGGCCACGGCTTTTTACGGCGCAGGGGAAAGCGACGGTTTTAAGAATTTTATTCCAAACTGTGTTGAGTTTATGATACAGAGAATTGAGATGAAAATGAGGATTCTGCTCCTCGACTATGCGCGCCATTCTCTCTGCTCCGCATTTATTGAATTTTCTATTACAGTTATGTCACTCAATAAATGGAACATTCGTACACCTTCTAATAAAGCCTGGATTTGTGTCTGCCATTATAAACACGTGCAAACGGCCCAAAGAGTGCGCTGTCAGCAAAGGAAGAGCTCAGCTGATACATTTTATCTGCACCGATACACAGGGCCGGCGTCAGCACCCGGCATACCTGGGAAAGTGCCGGG
>VIAB01012242.1:32384-58386 GCA_009801035.1 Oophaga pumilio
CCTCTCTGGTGTATTGCCGTTTTTGCCTGCTCTCCTCAACTAGCGAAACATAACAGCCACCACTATGTTTCACTGTGCGGATGGTGTTCTTGGGGTGATGAGCTGTGTTGGTTTGGCACCAGAGATAGCGTTTACCTTGGTGGCCAAAAAGTTCACTTTTGGTCTCATCTGAGCACAGTACCTTCCTCCATATATGTGGGGAGTCTCCCACATGGCTTTTGGCAAACTTAAAATGAGCCTTACAGCGTTTGTTTGTAAGTAAAGGCTTTTTTTCTGCCCACTCTACTATAAAGGCCACCTCTATAGAGTGTATGGCTTATTGTGGTGTTATGGACCGATACTCCAGTCTTTGCTGTGGAACTCTGCTGCTCCTTCAGGGTTACCTTTGGCTTCTGTGCTGGCTCTGATTAATGCCCTCCTTGCCCAGGCTGAGAGTTTTGTTGGACGGCCCTCAATTGGCAGGTTTGTTGTGGTACCATGTTATTTCCATTTGATGATAATGGATTTGATGGTGCTCCGGGGGATCCTCAGAGATTGGGATATTTTTTATAACCGAACCTTGACTTGTACTTCTCAGCAACTCTGTCCCTGACTTGTTTGGAGATCTCCTTGGTCTTCATGGTGGTGTTTTGGAGATCTCATTGGTCTTTATGGTGGTGTTTGGAGATCTCCTTGGTCTTCATGGTGTTGTTTGGATATCTCCTTGGTCTTCATGGTGTTGTTTGGAGATCTCCTTTGTCTTCTTAGTGTTGTTTGGAGATCTCCTTTGTCTTCATGGTCTTGTTTGGAGATCTTCTTGGTCTTTATGGTGTTGGTGTTGGTTGGTGGTGTCTGGTTAGTGGTGCCTCTTGCTAATGGTGTTATTTGGAGATCTCCCTTGTCTTCATGTGGTCTTCATGATGTTGTTTGAAGATCTCCTTGGTCTTTATGGTGGTGTTTGGAGATCTCCTTGGTCTTCATGGTGTTGTTTGGAGATCTCCTTTCTCTTCTTAGTGTTGTTTGGAGATCTCCTTTGTCTTCATGGTGTTGTTTGGAGATCTTCTTGGTCTTCATGGTGTTGGTTAATGGTGCTTCTTATTAATGTGGTTGCATCCTCTGTGGCCTTTCAGTAAAGTGTATATACTGACAGACATGACACTTAGATTGCACACAGGTGGACGTCCTGTCACTAAGCATGGGAATTATGAAGGGAATTGCTTGCACCAGAATTTTTAAAAATTTTTAAAGGGAGGAATACATATGCACATGACAATTTTTAGTTATTTGTTCCCATAAATTTAATTTATGCCCATTATTTTCTCACTTCACCAACTTAGACTATTTAGTGCTGATGCATCGCACACAAATCAGACGCATTACAAAAATAGTTACACACAGGTAGTAATGTAACGAAATAGGTAGAAACTAAATAGTCAAGGGGGATGAATACTTTTGTGCAGGGTATGTGCTGGGAAATGTATGTGCAGTGTATGTGCTGGGAAACGTATGTGCAGTGTGTGTGCTGGGAAATGTATGTGCAGTGTGTGTGCTTTGAAATGTATGTGCAGTGTGTGTGCTGGGAAATGTATGTGCAGGGTATCTACTGGGCTTCTTCAAGCAATATAGGTGAAGAATACCTTTAAAATGCCCCCAGCTCCATAAATGCAGGAGTCACAGATTTCGCTGATTTGCATCTTTTCTTTCTTCATAATATATTAGTGAAAGCTCAGACGCAAGGATTTCACCAGAAGATAAAATATTATATTGTTATGTTTAATTCATTAGCAAATAAGGTGATTTATTTCCTTATTATATGATTTTTCTCTTCCCGATTAGGCATTTGAGAGCACCTTAAAATCATGGGAGGACAAAAGAAAAGGGGAAAACTATAGGGCTGTACCTCGACCACGACTTCATTCCCAACAGTCGATGGAGTACCTTACGGAAGAAGAGTTTGCTCATCTGCAGCAACTTGCAAGTTCTGCGGAAAACCTTATCAGCAGGTACAGATTAGTCACCTTCTTTATGACACCAGGTGTGGGCCTTGTTCACATTTTTTTGGTCCGTATGACGGGGTTCTTTGTTTTGCGTTGGCTGCAGCGTTGTAATCAGCAGTTCTGAAGAAGAACTTGATCGGTTATACAGTATACAGCATGGCATGTTCTGGAATTTTTTAAGCAGACCCATTATGCTCGGTGCCTTGGGGTGATCCTCGACTCTGCCCTCTCTTTCAAACCACATATCCAAGCCCTCGCCACCTCCTGCCGCCTCAAAATCAAAAATATTTCCCGGATCCGCTCATTCCTCAACCATGAAACCACAAAAACACTAGTGCACGCCCTTATCATCTCCCGCCTCGACTACTGCAACCTCCTACTGTCTGGCCTCCCCTCTAGCACTCTGGCACCACTCCAGTCCATCCTACACTCTGCTGCCCGACTAATCCACCTGTCTCCCCGCTATTCCCCAGCCTCCCCCCTATGCCAGGACCTTCACTGGCTTCTGATTGCCCAGAGGCTTCAGTTCAAAACCCTAACCATGACATACAAAGCCATCCACAACCTTTCTCACCCATACATCTGTGACATGGTCTCCCGCTACCTACCCACATGCAACCTTCGATCCTCTCAAGATCTCCTTCTCGACTCCCCCCTCATCTCTTCTTCCCACAACCGCATACAAGACTTCTCCCGAGCTTCCCCCATACTCTGGAACTCCCTGCCGCAAAACATCAGACTTTCGCCAACAACGGAAACCTTCAAGAAGAACCTGAAGACCCACCTGTTCCGACAAGCCTACAACCTGCAATGATCCTCAGTCTACTGAACCATCGCACGACCAGCTCTACCCTCTCCTAGTGTATTCTCACCCATCCCTGTAGACTGTGAGCCCTCGCGGGCAGGGTCCTCTCTCCTTCTGTACTTGTGTGTCCCTTGTCTAGCACATGTTTATTGTACCTGTCTATATTTTCCCTTTTCATATGTAAAGAGCCATGGAATAAATGGCGCTATAAAAATGTGTAATAATAATAATAATAATTATGAAAAATTATACTTCAAGGGGCTGTCCAGGATTTAGGCTCAAATGTGCAGTCAGTTTAAGGGACTTGTGAATCTGCACACTGCGCAGTGTCAGAATTCTTGGGAGAAGGCAGTAATGTGACCACAACTATGTGATTTGCATACTTCCAGCCACATTCCGACTAGACATGTCCGGCCTCTGTCAATTCACTTGTATTAAGCGAGGATGTGCACGTCTAGTCGGCATGTGACCACACATATGCCATCACATACTTGTGGTCACGCACCCGTGCCTGTTCCAGGCCAGACAATCCGGACCATGCAGACTTGTACCCCAAGTCTGGCCAACCCCTTTAAACCACAATATTTTGAAAAGGCATTAACTATATTACAATTATACCAATCTGGGATTTGTGTGACATCTTTGTGCATATAAGAGCTTATGCTGAACATCTTTGTTTGTGTCTACTTGTTGCTATATGTAAAAAAAAAGTGTAACAATATAGACTGAATTTTGATAGTCGTCAAAACTTTCAGACATGTTTTCCAAATGTAGTATTACGGGTTGGCCATATTTACTTGGTCATTACCACATGTCCGTTTTTGGGATCATAAAATATAAGCAAACATAATAAATAAGTAAATACATACATGTTGGTAAAATGAGGTTTGTTTTTCTGCAGAATCCGGGAAGCTGCTAAATCACACAAGGCCATAGAACAAGAACTGGCACACGCTGTAAATGGCAGCTTCGCGGTATTAAATGATGCTTTTTCCAACAAGATAAACAATTCACCGGAGGTAGGAAAAAAATATTTAATATCTGTAATGAAAAATTGCAAAATGTATTTGGAAATGGTATGTTTTGGAAAGGATGTCTTACAGTTACAGCAAAGGGGATGGGATTTATGGAAATCTCCTGCCCACTGGGCTTTTTTCCTACACTGCATAAGCTGCACTGTGGTGCGTGTTGGAAATCCGCAACGTCATTTTCTTTTGCGGGTACGATGAGTTTTATGTGTGGATTTTACCCTTAGAATTGCAGAAAATCTGCTGGTAAAAAAAATGCATGTAATCCGCACATGACTGTATCAGAAAGCCAAGTACTACGAAAATACCTAAAACAAAGCAGCATTTCGTAGTACTACGAAATACCTAAAACAAAGCAGCATTTCTAAAACGTGACAAACCAAAAAGAGCCAAAGAATGCAGAGTCAAAAACGAGATGAAAACGCATGAAAAGAACAAAAAAAAAAAAAACAAGTAAAAACAAAAAATATATAAACCCAGTGGCGCTCTCAGGTATAAAGTAAAGGCTAGAGCCGCTGGTATCTAGACAGATTCTGTGCCTGTTCTGTCTCAATGAACGTAAAGATGTATAATAGGTATAAAGATACCGCGCTAGAGCCCTGAATATGAGATGCAAACAATCCCAGGTGAAATGAAGGAGCATAGGGTAATAGCATATACAGATATATGGTTGGGTGGCCCCCTTGGTATGTCTATAGATCTGTAGGCTCCAAGCAGAGAAACAGTGATCATATGTAGCTGGAAGTCCAGTGATGATGCCTGCCTGGGTAATGATGAGCACCATACACGTGCTGGAAGTCGAGTAGTGGTGCAGGGTTGGTGCGGAGGGTGAGACGGTAGGAGACCTGGGGAACGTCCTCCCACGGCTGCAGGTTCCTTACGTTCCCTCCATGTATCAGAGCAGGAGACTGGCGGTGCGCCCCCTTGCAGTGGTGGGGTTGGCAGGGTGCGTGGTGTGGGTGATGTCACCGGAACTAAGCGACGGGTGCGCAAGAGGGCCAGTAAACCGACGCTGCAACCCTGATGAAGAAGGACCGAGTCCTTTGAAACGCGTCGGTTTACTGGCCCTCTCGCACACTCATCGCTTAGTTCTTGGTGACGTCACCCAAGTAGCTTGTCCTCACACTGCTCCAACCATAGAAAGACTAAAAAGATGTACGTCTCAACATAGGCCAAAAGAATGTTTAAAGTATAAAAGTATCTAAACATCAGGACTCGATTTAATGGTTCTGACCCACAGAATGTTAGCACATGACTTTTTATCGAAACTCAAAAATCGTTAGCGGAATTTCTGATTTTTAAATTCCATCTAACAGGGAAACTCTCACCCAATAAAGAGGGAGAGAGGATAGAAAGAAGGAGGGTGAGAGCGAGTAACGGAGGATGAATATGTCACTAGGGCACTGGAGTTCAGGGAGTGCGATAAACCAGGAGATGGCCGAGAGCACAGTGGCCGGGTGGCCAATGATAATGGCACCGATGGAGAACTTTGTGTTGATGGTCAAGAAGGCGATCATTGTGGATCTACATCCACTTCATTGAGCATATTCAAAGGGTGTAAGAATTGGTAATAAATGCGTCTATCACTTGGGATACAAAATGTTTCGACATTAATAGAGTTATTAGCTAACTACATGCTCATTCTCCTTCTGTAGTTGCTGAGCAGAAACACAGCAGTGGATGTGGCCATTAGTGTCAAGGCATTGTACACCGAGACCAGAGCCTTCATGGGAAGTAAGCAGGTAAATATACGGCAAACGCAATACTTGTATCATGTGATGTCCAAGACACGTACTGGTGCTTTATTTTTTAATTCCTCTTCTTTGTATTTGTAATTTGTTTACAATCTGTCGAAGGGGGTAGAGATGTTTCTGGAAGAAGGCAACCTCTTCTTCTAATTTTTGACTACCCAGTTATCAGAGAGTTAATAAATCTGCACCATTGTCTATTGTGACATCATGAAATGAAGCCTTTCCATACAAGTAAAGACACAGATGTAGACGTCCACTTTTAATTGTTTTGTAGAGCTTGGTGTGATCTTTGTGCAGCAGTTAGAATTACGGTAATAAACTATAATGTAGTATTATTAAAAACTGTAAAAACTGTAATCCCATAGGTGAAGATCCATAAATCCTAAGTAATCAATAATCTTTAGTAGATTAGTAGTAAATGAACCCGTAATCCGAGCAGCCAGGACCGTATCAGAGCATAAATGTCATCAGTAAAAATCTCATATTCTATTCCATCGTGTTTTAGTTACTACAAATCTTTGCAGGGTAAATATGTATTTATTAAAGAATAAGGATGAATGATTCTTGTATATGATTTTCTTCGTTATTTGAAGCACTGGGAGTCGCCTCAGGAAGAGGAAGGTCTGCTCTGCGCTATTAATGGAGTGAGTCAAGATTTGCAGAAATTATCCGATATCCATTGGATAGCACACATCATTAAATCAGCTGTGGAGGTAAAGGCTGTCTGACATTGGCGGTCAGTTAAATGCTTAATACATAGTTCTAACTGTTCTCTATTCTACAGTATAGTGCAAATAATTATAAAAAGTATATGTGCTAGATAGATTGTTGCACACGCAGAACGAATTAAGCATATGTCCCATCCCCTGATGATGCCGCAACATGTTGGGGGGACTCTGGTACTAAAATGTGTTGTCCTATTCTGCCAATATGTATTAGCATACCGGGTGCTCTACACTTTATAAATATAAATTAGCAGGAATACTGCATAAAATAACTGCAGACTTCTGAGAAAGATCAGGGACAAAAATGTTTTATACCCTTTGTATATACTTTATTTTAATTAACAGAAATAAAATTTAAATTTTATGGTCTTCTAGTGAGGTTTTACTTGGGGTTCTCCCCAATTGGGAAATTATATACAGTTGTGCTCAAAAGTTTACATGCCCCGGCAGAATTTTTGCTCTCATGGCCTTTTTCAGAGAATATGAATGATAGCACCAAAACTTTTTCTCCACTCATGTTTAGTGGTTGGATGAAGCCATAATGACAACCCAAAACATCCAAATGATCCTGCCCATAAGTTCACATACCCTGGTGATTTTGGCCTGATAACATGCACAGAAGTTGACACAAATGGGTTTGAATGGCTACTAAAGGTAACATCCTCACCTGTGACCTGTGACAACTGCCAGGAAAACTGGTCAGGATGCAAAGAAAAACACACAAATAACATCAGCTGAAATACTGGACTCTCTGAAAACTAGCGGTGTGGCTGTTACAAGATGCACAATAAGGAGGCACTTGAAGAAAAATGGGCTGGATGGTCGAGTCACCAGAAGAAAGCCATTACTGCTCAAATGCCATAAAGTATCTCACCTACAATACACAAAACAGCACAGAGACAAGCCTCAAAGCTTCTGGAACAAGGTAATTTGGAATGATGAGACCAAAATTGAACTTTTTGGCCACAACCATAAACGTTACATTTGGAGAGAGGTCAACAAGGCCTATGATGAAAGGAACACCATTCCTACTGTAAAGCACGGGGTGGATCGCTGATGTTCTGGGGATGTGTGAGCTACAAAGGCACAGGAAACTTGGTCAAAGTTGAAGGAAAGATGAATGCAGCACATTATCAGCAAATATTGGAGGCAAATTTGCAATCATCAGCCTGGAAACTGCGCATGGGACGTACTTGGATGTTCCAACATGACAATGATCCAAAACACAAGGCCAAGTCGACCTGTCATTGGCTACAGCAGAACAAAGTGAAGGTTCTGGAATGGCCATCTCAGTCTCCTGACCTCAATACCATTGAGCCACTCTGGGGAGATCTCAAGCGTGCAGTTCATGCTAGACAGCCCAGGAACTTACAGGAACTGGAGGCTTTTTGCCCAAAAATTTTTTAGTGTTATCATTCATATTCTCTGAAAAAAAGCCAAGAAAGCAAAAATTCTGCTGGGGTATGTAAACTTTTGAGCACCACTGTATATATCCCTCCAAAGACCATCCTAGTTCCTCTACTATTTTTGATATAAAGATATATGATATATCCATGTAGGTAATGTTAAATGTATGCATTTGTCACAATCAGGAGAGCACGGATGTGAGCGGTAAAGGAAGCTTAAAACTCCGAATTATTTCAAAACCAAGAAAAGAAAAAGAAAAGTTTCATAAGCAGAAATCCAACAGCTCCTTAACAGGTGGGTGCTCGGGATCATACCCCCGCGCTTCTGCGTGTTTGCATTGTGCACCATGATCATTTGGTTGTGTGACGCAGACCATTCATAGTCCCGCCAAGCCGCTGACAGGACAGGCGTCTGTCTACACTTGCTCTGTCTTTACCTGCAAATATTTCTGTTACATTTTTTTCTTTGAAATTACAAACAATCAAATCTTTTCATTTCAACTTTTTAGATACTGTCCCGTCCTGACGCCTCTTTCTAGAAAAAAAAAAAAATTAAAAAAAGCAAAGACCCTCTCCTCACTTATGTATATTATGGCAACTTAAAGGAGATGTTCAGACTGAAGAATGAACACAACTAATAATATTATTATTAAAAACTCTTACAATTTCTTAAACACTCTTTGAGTATTCGCAGCAGATTTTTGCTATAGTTTTGATAAAATCACAAGTTTATCATTAAAGGACTAGTAAAGCTGCTTCCATGTAGTCCTGCATATTTATGAGCTCCATATAACCTCGCCCTCATCACTGATTGGTGGCTTTTTGTGTACACTGTGCACAGGCAGAAAGCTGCCAATCAGTGGTGTGAGCGGGGTTATACAGAGCTCAGCATTCAGAGAACTGCATCAGAAAAAAGAGGGATTTTATCAGAACTGCAGCGAGCAGCCCAGTAAGTGATACATCGCTGCCCAGTAAGTGACTGTTTTCAGATGGGGTAGCAAAAACTTAGTGAAAGAATCCCTTAATATGCTCATCATAGCTTTAGCTATCTAATATACTGTAGGTCTGTTTGATTTGTCCTAATAAAGGCATGGCCGACGAGTTCAGTTCAGGGGGAAAAGTAGCAATGGCTATAAAGGTGAAAAACACTTATACTAGGTAGTATGCTTGAATAAATATTAATCCCACTGTTCCCCCTTGGATAAATGTTTAGCCGCTCTGCCTCTTTGGATAAATATTAGACCACCGTTCCCTCCACTCTGCCCCCTCCAAAAATATAAAGTCTCCATTGCACCTTTGAATAACTGTTTCGCCACTGCACCCGCCAGCATTAAAACCATAAAATATCCCATCCCCCATCTGACACTCCCACGCTGTTCACTCCTCTTCTGGCCGGGCTCCTGCTAATTTACCCAGGTAGCTCCACAACGTCACCTACCCGCCTGCGTCATAGACAAGGCGCCAAGTTGTGACACAGGCAGTCACCGCTATATAATATTCTACATGAACAATTCCCTGCCTCGCAGCCCTGCAGTAGGATAATAATGCAGGTTGTCAGGTGTGGGGTCCGGACCCATCAGAGCATCGTGGATGCGCATCTAATGTGTCTGACGTCCTCATCTATCAGTGCAAAAATTGACCAGATAATTTTATTTTTACGGCTGATATGACCTCCTCGTCTAACACTTAGGGCACATGCCCTGACGGCCGCTCTAGTTGTGCCCCTCCATAAGACCTACTGTGCATAGAGGGGGGCTCGGAGCTTGTTGTGGGGCTTCTGGAAAGAGGAGACCCATCACTGTGTTATGGGCGACAAGCGTCCGAGCTGGACTTCTCTCTGAAGAGGTGATAAAGTAGCCCACGAGTTACATAAAGAGAGTGTCGGAGGAAATAATCACCATGCCCTTCTGTCCAGGTTGGCAAAACCAAGAGCAATGGTGGACTCATCCGATTGCTGCCGTGGCCCTCTCTTCTATGTGTGCCGCTGGTTGAGTTGTTATTACTCTAAGAGTATGTTTGCTGAGGAAAGCTGCACAGTGGGCTCTTCTGACTAGACAGTTACAGTGGTGCATAATAATTTGTGAACCCTTCATAATTTTTCACATTTCAGCCTTAATTTGACCGAAAACGACATCAGATTTTCACACAAGTTCTCAAAGCAGATAAAGAGAAACAAATTAAATAAATGAGTTCAAAATATTAGACTTTGTCACAAAATTATGTGACCCTTTTGCTTTTAGTATCTGGTGTGACCCCTTCATGCAGCATTAATTGCGTCTGAACATTTTCGGTGATTGTTTCGTCCTGCACATCGGCTTGGAGGAATTATAGCCTATTCCTCCCTACAAAGCAGCTTCAGCTCTTGCTATGTTGGTGGGTTTACTCCCAGGATCTTCTCCCTGCAGGTCCTTCCACGATATTTCTGTGGGATTAAGGTCAACACTGTCACTCAACTGTTCCAAAACTTTAACTTTACTCTTCTTCCACCTTTTTTTTCATATAATGACTTGTCTGCTTTGGGCATTTGTCTCACTGCATGACCAATGTTCTCTTCTAATACTTCTCATGGACAGGTGTCCAGATATTTTCCTTTTCTGATGTAGTTCAGAAGTCATGTTCCACCAATGATGGCAGCAGGAGATAAAGCAAAACAGGCCCAAATCAGGATACGACGACCACCATGTTTCACACATACTACAAGGATCTTAAGCTCTAGCACAATGTTTTGCTTTCTCCAAATATAACATTTTTCATTAAAACCAAAACGTTATATTATGGTCTCATGCAACCACATAACATTTTTCCAAAAACCTTTTGGCTTGTCTGGGTGATCTTTAAAAAACTGCTTATGGGCTGCAATGTTCTTCTTGGAGAGTACTGACTGTATCCTTGCTATCCTGCAATGCACACCATTTTGTTCGGTGTCTTCCTAATGGTTGGCTCGTAAACATTAACATTTGCAAATTTAATAGAGGCCTTTAGTGGCTTAGAGGTTACCTTGGGATCCTTTGTGACCTCAGACTATTATACACTTTTGGAGTGATCTTTGTTGGTTGAGTAGGTTAATAATGGTCTTCAATTACCCCCCTTTGTGCCTAATCTGTCTGACTGTGGATTGGTGGGTTCCAAACTCTTCAGGGATGATTTTGTAAACTTTTCCATCCTGATAAGAATCAACAACTCGTCCTTCTGAGATGCTGAGAAATCTCATTTGTTTCTGCCATGATACATTTCCAAAAACATGTGTTCCGTAGATCAGATTTTAATATATCCCTGTTCTTTCAATAAAACAGGTCACCCCTTCACACCTGATTGTCATCACATTGATTAGAAATACCAGACTCGATTTTCACCCTCAAATTATCTGCTAATCCAAATGGTTCACACACTTTTCAAACTCACAGACATTTGATATTGGATCATTTTCAGAGGATGAAGTCTAATATTTTTGACTCATTTCTTTTCTTTGATTCTCATTATCTACTTTTAGGACTTGTGTCAACATCTGATGTAGTTATAGGTCAAATTTATGCAGAAATATGGAAAGGTTCACAAACTTTCAAGCATCATCACTGTACTTCTTTGTTTACCTTTTTGACTTATATGTTTTTTGTCATGGGGTGCACAAGTGTCTCATCCAAGTCTTTTGTTGCTAACTCAGTTAATTGCTTTTCTGTTCACTTTTACTTTGTCTCTCTGCTAGTGGATAAATGGGGCACAGAGGAAGTAGCAGCTTGGCTTGAAGTCTTGGGTTTAGGGGAATACAAGGAAATATTTATCCGCCATGACATCCAGGGCTCAGAGCTGGTGCTGCTGGAGAGAAGGGATCTCAAGGTATTCTGCCAGGGAATTCAATCTCCTTTAGCCACTATTTCGCTTCCCCATTGTCAACTCATGGTCTTTATGTTCTATAAATTGCAAACGCTATTACACTTTACCAAATATGCTGCGACCAAGTAATAAGAAAAGGTAGGACAATTTTTAGAACACTGTCACGCACAACAGGCATTTGTATTTTTTATGTTACCATGCACATTGTGAATCATTTAGAAATCCTGCTAGCAATGTCATTGATCAAGTATGTACAATGTCACCACATATAATAACATTTAGTGCCAGTTCTGACTAGTTTATCCGGTGTAAAAGTGATAACTTATCGATTACTTGGGGTCGAGCACTGGGACCTGCACTGATTGGTAGAACTGGGAACGTTTGGCCCTACTAGAATGGAGCAACAGTGCACATGCTAAACCACTAGTGCACATGCTCAACCACCAGTGCACATGCTCAACCACCAGTGCACATGCTCAACAATCACTCCATTCATTCCTTATAGGGTTGTTGAGCCATCTGGTCTGCTTTTCTGGTATCCCCATAGAGAATTAATGGAGTGGCGGTCCAATATGTGTATGTATGCCCCAATCTAACAGGAATAAAAAATTCCATGTTCTGATCAGTGCGACCATCAGTCACCGAACTCCCACCGATCAATGAGTTATTATCACATATACTGCTGATAAAAGAGTAGAAAGGAGATCTCACACTTTGAAGCAGTTTTATTCCATCAATTTATCATATTAGGCATCATGTGTGACGCGTTTCGGCTCACACTGAGCCTTTTTCAAGTGTTTGAAAAAACTCAGTTTGAGATGAAATGCATCATATGATACTTTGATGGTATAAATCTCAGAAAACTCCTTAAAAACGTGAGTGACGGTCAACTTTTTACTGTTCTAAAACGGAATGCCATCCCTAGATGCAAGCACCGCAAAACACTCAGGTGCCAACTGGATTTACTGGTGAACATATCCTGATAATTATTGTTACGTGATAATTGTTGTTCACCAGTAAACCTTTTTAATTTGGCCTGTGCACTGTGAGTATGTACACAAGATTTCATGTGGATAGCACCCAGATCAATGTAAGTCAAAGGGGTTCTCCAAGAATGTAAAAAATTAGCCCACCATCACATAATTCAAACCGTAGCCCATCCTAGTCACTTGTTAGGAGAGGCTACAGTCTGAAGAAACACAGCTCCTGAGACAAGTTGTCACGATGTGACTCGACCCAACGGGTGGTCAGTCAGCGAACGGCGCAATACTCACACAGCGGGATGGTATTGGGGAGAGGAAGGCCCTACCGATAGGGAGTGAGGGATGGTCACCACCTGAGCTCAAACCTGAGCCTGTTCCTGCACTCCCCTAACGCCCTATGTGGGTCCTTCCCCCCACCGTCGTCAGGATACCTCGTCCCTCGCTGTCACCTAACACTGCCCAGGCTAGTGCACTGGCCGGCATAGGGCGCTAGGCTAGCCACTACAGATAATTCCACACAGGGGACAGTGACAAACTGAAAAGGAACGGGAAATAAACTCTTTGCTATCTCTGCTGCAAAGCACCGCACAACTGAATAAAGGCACTGTAACAATTATGTAGGTACTATAGAATCTGACTGCATGTCCGCTAAAGCAAACAAGGTCAGCACTAATATAACACAAGAGTGTGAACTGCACTGATACGTGAATGTCAAGCAATAGTGCGAACGGAACTTATATGTGGAAGTCCAGCAAGAATACGAAGCAAGAGTGTGACCGGCACTTATACTTGGAAGTCCAGCAGTAGATAGAGGCAAGAGTGTGACCAGCACTTATACGTGGAAGTCGAGCAATAATACGAAGCAAGGGTGCGTCCGGCACTTCTACGTGGGAGTCCAAAACTATGCAGACAGAGGAGACAACACCTTTCATGGAAGTCCAGAAAAACACGGGTAGAGCATAACAAGGAGAAGATCCTTAAGAGTACCTTTTAGGGCTGAAAAAGTCCCGCTCAAGTCCCGCACAGCAGCCCACAACAGACACAGTCTTAGAAGTCCGGATCTGGAAGAAGCTCAGAGGACTGAAGGCAGCTGGTAGTGGAGAGGCAGAGCACCAAGTAACGAGCAGCAGCAGGGACTCCTGTTATGTTTCGGTAGCTGAGGAGGACAGGAACAACAGCAGGGCAGCCGAACACCTGAGATGTTGGTAACTGATGGGTTGCAGATTCCTAAACTAACGACACAACTAGAGGTAGCCGTGGAGCGTTCCTACGTTGATCCTAGACGCCTCGTCACAGCCTGAGAGATAACTACACCTAAAGGCAGAAAGATGAAAGCTATCTGCCCCGGAGCAGATCCCCAAAGAAAATAGGAAGCCCCCAAACATATAATGGCGGTTAGACAAGATGAAAATACAAACATAGGCAGAAAATAGACTGAGCAAACGCTGGGGCCACAAGCTGACTAAATAGGATAGGGCATGAGAGATTACTTTCTGCAACGCTGAAAACCCTACAAAAATCCAACAGTTCTGATTACAAAAATACTGAGATCACACGATCTCGCCACCCACTAAATCAGATCTCAGTGTGAACAAAAACCAAGCCCCAGCCGCTGAAAAAACAGGAAAAAGCAAATGAGCAAAAAACAGTGGCTGCAGAAAAACTGTGAGGAGCTCAGGCCCCAGGAGGGGACCTGGCTGACCTCCACAAAAGTGCAGAAAACAAAGCAAAAAGCAAGCACAAAAAGAAAAGCAAAAAATATCTTATCTGAAAGCAGGAGATGCAGGCAGGACTCCAGCAAACTTCCAAATGAACCAGGAACCACAATTGAGACAAGAACAATTGATCACCGGCAACGATCATGGGAGGGAACCTCCCTTTTATCAGACCAGTCAATGAACCCAGATTGCCACTTCTCGCTGAAAGGTTCAGTACTGTCTGTAACCACCAGAGGGAGCCTCTGCTCAGAAACCATCTCTAGCACATTCATAACAGACTCCAGCGGCAAGCCAGGAGGAAGCTCAGAAGCAAACAGCAACAAAATACTCAGGCAAGGAGGAATACCCGACCTGGACTTAAATAGCAGGACAGACAGGAAGTTCCAGGACAGGGCAAGGTACTAGACTCCATCTTGGACAAGGGCAAAGCAGGGTCAATGGAAAATCCCGAATCCTTACAGGCACCAGGATAATGAGCCCAGCAGAAGCACCACTGCACCCAGAAAGCTCCTTACTCAGGCTTGGTCACTAAAGATTGCTCTATAACCGACAGTCAGCTGATGCATCAGGTGACCTTTTAAAGGATGGTGGGAGTGGTCACCGCCCACATTAGTTGACCCAGCAGCAATGCAATTACACCAGATTGCAAGCAGGGAAAAACTGACATGGCCTGAAAGGAAAAAAGTTTTAATTGAGTGGAACCAGAGCTGCCACAAATCCAAAAATGGATCATGACACGTGTGCCATAACTGACAGAAGAGTTGAACCATAAGCACAGATAACTCCATGAGCTAAAGAGAATGGCTGTGATATCAGAAGATATAAATATTCTGGAGAAAAAAATGTCTGGAGAAAAAAATCCATTGTGCTCAGTCAGCCAAAGAGATTTATTTCTTCTAATTTAACAGCCCTTCTCCTCGGCTCACATAGGTGTATGTGCTTACGATACACCTCCTATGACAGCTGAGATGCAGGTCTCAGGAGCTGTGTTTCTTCAGCCTGCAGCTCATGCTGACATGACTAGGATGGGTTGCCGTTTGAATTATGTGATGGTGCCATTTTATTACATTTTTGGAGAACCCATTTGATGAGCCAATTCTGATTAGCAATTTTCCATACAGACCTTAGGTCCGTGTTGGAAAAAAATTGCATTGTGCACTAGTCTTGTCCATTTTGTGGATGTGTAGAATGGCACTTAGCACGTGTGATGCTGAGAAATGTGGCTGGCCCCAGATTTTGCATGTTCATTTGTACTCGACCTTTTATATGTAAGTGTTCTCAATATTTTTGTTTTTACCATCTTAATCTTATCCTTTTGCTTTTCTTTATAGGATTTGGGAATAGCCAAAGTGGGCCATATGAAGAGGATTTTGCAGGGCATTAAGGACATTACCAGTTCTGTGTAGAAACGTTACGGTGACATAGCTGTTGACATTATTGGGGCAGAATGATATATTGTGGAGAACAGAGCAGCTGCTTACAGACTTTAATTCACAATGTATTTATATGGGGTTAGTTCCCCTGAAGGTTTGTGGTAAACCAACTAATTGTCCAGTGGGCTGAATTGCCCTGCCAGCTGTTATTAGAAGAACTTACAACCAACAATTCAAGAGTGACATCAGTCGTACGAACGTTTGCTTGTTCTCTCGAGAAACATTGATGCCTAAGTGAAAGAATTTGGAATCCTGTTCTTGCTCTGATACATAATTCCATGATACTTCTCAGTTACTTACTAATTAATTTATTCATCCTATTCTACCACACCAATCGCCCCACTGTTAATCTCTTCTCAGAGCCCTTAAAGTGAATTTCCACCCTTGAAAACCATTTATTTTAACCAGATAGTTTCAAAATGCTGTGCTGATTTTTATTTTTTGCAAGAACTATATAGCAGTTTTTGCACAATTTTTCTGATGCAAGATCCAAGACCTCTGTGTAGACATAGATGTAACCTTCCCCATTACCTCTAGAAGGAGCCTTACCAGTGTCTCACTGCATACCGTGATAGTCAGTATACAGTGTGCGCCCTCTAGTGGTGGCAGCCTGTACAATATATTCTAAATACACTGTTTGTCTATGTAAGGGGTTTGGGTATCTGTGTCATAAAAAATGGAATCCGTTAGCATGATTTCACACCCCAAACTATTTATAGGTGCATTAATGGTCAGTCCATTCCTCTGTTACTGAGAAATCAGCATTTGAATTGATATGTTAATGGTTAAGGTAGATCTGAAGCTTCTGTCACTCCAGCTCTATTCCCCGCCCAGCACCGCCTCCTCCTGCTTGACTGATGGCCTCTATGCTGTTTGACTTCAGGCAATCCAAGGCCAGCAATACCTTTACATGGCCAGTCCGTTCTTCCATTACTGAGAAATCAGCGAATGAATCGACATGCAAAGAAAGGCTGCTATGTAATCTGATGTCTCTGTCACTCCAGCTCTATTCCCGCTTGGAGCCACCTCCTCCTGCTTGACTGACATCCTCTATGCTGTGTGACTTCAGGCAGTCCAAGTCCAGCAATACTTTTACATGGTCAGTCCGTGCCCTCATTATTGAGAAATCAGTGAATGAATGGATATGCATATTAGGCTATTGTGAAATCTGATGCCTATGTCACTCCAGCTCTATTTCCTGCCCAGAGCTGCCTCCTCCTGCATGACTGACGGCCTCTATGCTGTGTGACTTCAAGCAAAGGAGCACTCAGAAACAGGAGGGTCCGGCGCTGGGGGAAGGAATAGAGCTGGAGTGACAGAGGCTTCAGAACAACCATATCTTTTTGGATATCAATTCAATCTCTAATTTCCTTATAACGGAGGAATGGACCAGCCATGTAAAGGTGTTGCTAGACTTGTCTATGTAAGAGCTACATATAAATAGTTTGGGAGGTGTAATCCTGCTGACAGATTCCTGCTAACTGCTAAAAAGTTACATTAAAAAATTAATCAGCACAAAAAAAGAAAATGGTGATAAAAGGTGGAGATTTGCATTAAGATTAGGTTTGGGAGGATAAAGACTACCTATACACTGGTCCTGAACTGATTGAATACGGACGGACTTTTGCAGCCAGGATTCTCGTCTGTCTCTCTGGGCTATCAACGCTACTGTGAAATAATTTATTTTTGTATTTTTTTTTCTCCCGCTTTCGTAAATTCTGCATTTCTGCATGTTGATTAAGAGATATGATGACATGTAAACCCTAGTTCTACTATATGACATTGTGAAGCGATGACTTGTCGTTCGGGCAGGGATCTATGGGCTAATTGTAATTGTGGATGTACAAATGGAGCAATATTTATTGGTGGAGTAGTCTTTGTGTCTTGTAAATGGCTTCTATGCTTCGGGGTGTTTGTTTTTTTTCCACAATCTGTGCTGTATTTAGGGTTGCCACCTTTTTCACCCAAAATTACCCCACATTACCCGCTTTGGGGCTGAAAATATGAGGGTATGTGCACACAACGACTTTTTCAGGCAGGTCCACTCTAAAAACCCTCCTGAAAAAGCGCTCATAAAACTCTCAATAGAACGAACAGCTGCATTTCTAACCAGACATGACTTGCTGTTCATATGTTCAGGCGTTTCAGCGTGTTTTAAGCCCTTCACACAAAGCATGTCCCTGACTTTGCTGCGGGCTCGCACGCCGAGCCTGCATGTTTCCCGTCAGATGATGGCTGATGCTATGTCTTGCACAAGTGATAATCTAATCACTGATGATCGCAACTTCAGGTCCCCTTAGGGGATTATTAAATGCATTAAAAATAAAAAATGTTTTTAAAAATATGGAAAAAATTACAAAAGTTCAAATCTCAACTTTTTGGCACCCGTAAAAAATGCAACAAAAAAAAAATTAAACATTGGTATTGCTGCGTTTAAAAAACTCTTATCTATCAAAATATAAAATTAATTAATCTGATCGGTAAACGGCATAACGAGGAAAAAAAACAAAAAAAAAAAACAAGAATTACATTTTTTTGTCCGCCACAACATTGCAATAAAACATTATGGCTCTTGGAAGAAAGCGAGGAAAAAGTGAAAATGAAAAAAACGCAAAATAGCCCGGTCATAAAGGGGTTAAGCTCTCCAGGTTTACAAAAACAGCAAGCTGTTATAAGAAAATCCATGACTGTTCCTCAAGAGTTTCCTCTGAAGACGCTGTATACTCATGGGTGTCTTTTTGAGCGTTTTGTCAGCATTTTTGCTTGAAAAAAAAAAATTCTGGCGTCTGGAACAGAGTTAAAAAAAAAAGTACGGAAAAAGGCAGTACAAAAAATGCTGGACAAAACTCTACCAAAAAAAAATGCTGGCGATCAAAAACACCAATAAAGTGTTCAAGAAACGACCAAAAAATGCTTTAGGAAAAAAAAAACGCCAATGTTTTCTTCTTCTTGAAAAACTTGCCTGGTTCGCCTGCCTGGAAAAGACATTGCGTGCACATATGCTAAGTGAATGCTCCCCTACTTTTGCAGAGGTTGGGTATGGGCAGTGGGCTGTCCCCCGACTCTGCTGCCTTGCCCGCTTACAATCTCCCGCTGGTGCCGGCCCCACACCTCGCCTAATCTGATACTGCTGACCGCCTGACAAAGGAGAAGGATGCGAAACAAATAGGAAGTAACTGGACGGCACACTTAGTGTTTGATAATGTAAGAATGCCGGCACTTGGCGTTGCCTGTATAAATATTTATCTTTCATGTAAATACCGGCTGTGCCAGTATCTTACCCAGGTGGCAACCCTAGCCGTATTGTACCGAGTACTGTGTAAATGATCAATTCTCTGATACGTAACTCGAGGTTCCTGTTAGAATCAAATCCGAGTTATTCTGTGAATTGTTTACATGTCAGTTACCTAACAAAAACAAGTGTTAAGAAAATTGTGTACTTTTAGCTGCGTAAGCAGCAAGAAAAAAAACAATTTGGTGTCCTTGATATCCCGAAACATTCCAAAACATATTTCCAGCAGATCATCCCCACGCATTGTGCCTTTTACTTTTTATCAAAAAGAAAATAAGAGATAGGAGGTAAAAAATGTATTGAGTATTAATTGTCAATATGGTGAGAAGACATCAACAGGTCCAGAGACGATCAACAAAAAGTGGCTCACACCATGGTACAATCCTAAATCTTTGCAGTAGTGTATTAAGGGGGTTCTTCAGGATTTCCACAAGTTCAAGAAAAAGCACAATAGTGATCTGAGCCACCTACCCCTAAAAAGGACCTGTAGTGCCACATACGGGCACTTGGCATGGTTTACTGACATCTAGATGGACAAGCCAGTGGCAAGATAAAAACAACCACAGTTCCCAAGAACCCACAGATCTGGCCAATGAAGTCTTCTCAACATAGTGATACATTTTAGATTGGTTGGATGCAATTAGTGAACTGGAAAACCTAAGTCCACACATGCATTGCTGCAGTCAAACCTGAACGCAGAGGCTTCTTACTACTGTGTAGGGTTGAAGGACATACCTAAGCATCCATACAATGCGTTTGTTGGAGGACATAGCTAAGCATCCATACGTTGCGTATGTTGAAAGACATAGCTAAGCATCCATGCGTTGAGTATGTTGAAGGACGTAGCTAACCATCCATACGTTGCATATGTTGAAGGACATAGCTAAGCATCCATACATTGCGTATGTTGAAGGACGTAGCTAAGCATCCATACGTTGAGAGTGTTGAAGGACGTAGCTAACCATCCATACGTTGCGTATATTGAAGGACATAGCTAACCATCCATACGTTGCGTATGTTGAAGGACGTATCTAACCATCCATACGTTGCGTATGTTGAAGGACGTAGCTAACCATATAAACCACAAAAAAACATCAACACTTACCTTCCCAGATCTCAGAACAAATGCACTGCAGGATGCAGCCAGTCCATAAAGCAAGATGTTAGCAGCACAGGTGCAAAATACCAGATAAAACAGCCACTCTCCACATACCCAGGATAGTGTAGTGTAGGACTTGTAAGCGTGGGGATCTTTGGCGCAGGTTACAAGCTTACGTATTTTGGCCAAAATATCAACCAATACCCCACTATTTTTGTATTTTTTGGATTGTATTTTTTGAGGTGCAGCCAGGCCCAAGCATGTTTGGTATCGCATGAGGGGTGTTCACACTGGTGCGCATTGAGAGTGTACTGGCCAGCCCGCCTAATCGAAGAGTAGGGGCGTGACTAATAGGCTGTGAACCGGACACTATGCAGTATCCTTGTGTGAACGGCACCCTATGCGGGCCTTTATTGTGCAATTGTATACTGGACAGTCACCCCCTCCCTATATGGGTATGTGGAGAGTGGCTGTTTTATCTGGTATTTTGCACCTGTGCTGCTAACATCTTGCTTTATGGGCTGGCTGCATCCTGCAGTGCATTTGTTCTGAGATCTGGGCAGGTAAGCGTTGATGTTTTTTTTGTGGTTTATATTAAATTTTTGGAGACCTTGAGTCTCCTTTAGTGGCTTTGCTGGATAGTGTAACGTAGCTAACCATCCATACGTTGCGTATGTTGAAGGATATAGCTAAGCATCCATACGTTGTGTATGTTGAAGGAAATAGCAAAGCAATGGTTGCCACTGAAATGCCCATATAAAGAAGGAGTTCCAGAAAAATAGAAATGTTTATTTTTTATCCTATTAGTATTATGTATACAGTGTAGTTTGCATGTGGTCAAATACTTACTAGTCGTTGTTTTCTCCCATTCCCAGGGCTTTCTGTCCTTTTTCTGAACTATGTAACTGCAATTCCACCGTGTTGGACCGAAGTCCATGTACAACCCCTGGCAAAAATTATGGAATCACCGGCCTTGGAGGATGTTCATTCAGTTGTTTTATTTTGTTGAAAAAAACAGATCACAGACATGGCACAAAACTGAAGTCATTTCAAATAGCAACTTTCTGTCTTTAAGAAATACTAAAAGAAATCAAGAACAAATAATGTGGTAGTCAGTAATGGTTATTTTTTTAACCAAGCATAGGGGACAAATTATGGAATCACTCAATTCTGAGGGAAAAAATTATGGAATCATGAAAAACAAACAAACAAAAAAATACTCCAACACATCACTAGTATTTTGTTGCGCCACCTCTGGCTTTTACAACAGCTTGCAGTCTGAGGCATGGACTTAATGAGTGTCACACAGCACTCTTCATCAATCTGGCTCCAACGTTCTCTGATTGCTGTTGCCAGATCAGCTCTGCAGGTTGGAGCCTTGTCATGGACCATTTCCTTCAACTTCCACCAAAGATTTTCAGTTGGATTGAGATCCTGACTATTTGCAGGCCATGACATTGACCTTATGTGTCTTTTTTCGAGGAATGTTTTCACAGTTTTTGCTCTATGGCAGCATGCATTATCATCTTGAAAAATGATTTCATCATCCCCAAACATCCTTTCAATTGATGGGATAAGAAAAGTGTCCAAAATATCAACATAAACGTGTGCATTTATTGAAGATGTAATGTCAGCCATCTCCCCAGTGCCTTTACCTGACAAGCAGCCCCATATCATCAATGAGTGTGGAAATTTGCATGTTCTCTTCAGGCAGTCATCTTTATAAATCTCATTGGAATGGCACCAAACAAAAGTTCCAGCATCATCATTAAAAGTTCAAGCCCGATGCAGATTCGCGATTCATCACTGAATATGACTTTTATCCAGTCATCCACAGTCCACGATTGCTTTTCCTTAGTCCATTGTAACCTTGTTTTTTTTCTGTTTAGGTGTTAATGATGGCTTTCGTTTAGCTTTTCTGTATGTAAATCCCATTTCCTTTAGGCGGTTTCTTACAGTTCGGTCACAGATGTTGACTCCAGTTTCCACCCATTCGTTCCTCATTTGTTTTGTTGTGCATTTCCTGTTTTGGAGACATAATGCTTTAAGTTTCCAGTCTTGACGTTTTGATGTCTTCCTTGGTCTACCAGTATGTTTGCCTTTAACAACCTTCCCAAGTTGTTTGTATTTGGTCCAGATTTTAGACACAGCTGACTGTGAACAACCAACATCTTTTGCAACATTGTGTGATGATTTACCCTCTTTTAAGAGTTTGATAATCTTCTCCTTTGTTTTAATTGACATCTCTCGTGTTGGAGCCATGATTCATGTCAGTCCACTTGGTGCAACAGCTCTCCAAGGTGTGACCACTCCTTTTTAAATGCAGAATAACGAGCAGATCTAATTTGAGGCAGGTGTTAGTTTTGGGAATGAAAATTTACAGGGTGATTCCATAATTTTTTCCCTCAGAATTGAGTGATTCCATAATTTTTTCCTGTGCTTGGTTAAAAAAAATAACCATTACTGACTACCACATTATTTGTTCTTGATTTCTTTTAGTGTTTCTTAAAGCCAGAAAGTTGCCATTTGAAATGACTTCAGTTTTGTGTGACGTCTGTGATCTGTTTTTTTTCAACAAATTAAAACAACTGAATGAACATCCTCCAAGGCGGTGATTCCATGATTTTTGCCAGGGGTTGTATGAGAGGCTCGATGTTAGTCTAATAGGCTTATATCGGGAAACAACTATCAGTCCATAGAGAAGATGCTGCGTGGGCTGGCTAAGTAGAAGTGCAGTCATGTGGATCAGAAAGGATCGAAATGGCTCCGGAAATGTGAGAAAACAATAATTATTTGAGCACTACACTGCATACTACATTGCTAATGGATTGAACAAATTCTGGGTATTGTTTTTTAAAGGGAATCTGTCTGCAAGATTTTAACCCCATGCAAACAATTTATATGTGCATGTAACTCTATCAAAGACAAGTCCAGCAATACCTTTACATGGCCGCTCCGTTACTGAGAAATCAGGGTATGTATTGATATGCAAATGCATATGGCAAATCTAAAGCCTCTCTCACTCTGGCTCTATTCCCCGCCCAGTGCAGCATCCTTCTGCTTGATTGCTGGCCTCTATGCTGTTTGACATCAGGTAATCCAAGTGTAGCAATACCTTCACATGGCCACTCCGTTCCTCCATTACTGAGAAATCAGTGTTTGAATTGATATGCAAATGGCTATAGCAAATCTGAAGCCTCTGTCACTCCGGCTCTATTCTCCACCCAGCGTAGCCTCCTCCTGCTTGATTGATGGCCTCTTTACTGCTTGACTTCAGGCAATCCAAGTCTAGCAATACTTTTACATGGCCAGTCCGTTCCTCCATTACTGAGAAATCAGCAAAAGAATTGATATGCAAAAATGGCCATTGTGTAATCTGATTCCTCTGTCACTCCAGCTCTATTTCCTGTCCAGCTCTGTCTCCTACTCTACTTGATTGATGACTCTTTTGCCTTAAGTCTCACGGCACAGAGGCTGTCAGTTGTGCAAGAGGAGGCGGCGCTGGGCGGTGAATAGAGCTGGAGTGACAGAGGCCTCAGATCTACCATAGCTCTTCAGCCTCATTGCTTATCAATTCCAATGCTGGTTTTTCAGTAAAGGACTAGCCATGTAAAGATGTAGCTGGAGCTACATGCACAAATAAATAGTTTTGGGGGTGAAATCTTGTGAACAGATTCCCTTTACATACCCAAGCAGCAGTAAATAAGGAGCAACAGCGTAAATCATTGATCTGGATGTGGACTGCAGCTGCCATGAAACGTCAGGGAAATTGCAAAGTTTTCTAATCCGTAGTTTTGGTTCCGTTTTTTTAACCTTTATAGTAAGGTGGAGAACCTCTTTGAATGTATGATTGGTAAGTAGATCCCTGTGTGAAGAGCCATGCCCTCCTATAAGGGGGTCTTCACCATGTAGCGTCTTATCAATTCCAGCTCTGAAGGAGTTTTCTAAAACTTCCTTCCTAGTTCTCATCTGAAATCCAGACTTCTCTTTTGTTCCCCTTTGTTATTTCCATTCTTGGATCCACACGCGCCTCGTCACCTGCACTGATGACTGTGATAACTGACTCGCATGTTCACTTGTGGCAAGCCATTGTAGATATGTTTGACTCTATATTGTACTTCTATATTGACAGCTGGTTTCGGTGTTTTATTTCCATGTACCCACACATTCAGACATGTCATGGGCAAACGTTGCTAAAACTGCTCTACAAACCAAGACTAAGCCCAAATTATTAAGACTGAGCAACCAAATACTATTTATATTGTAAATGTTTGTTCTTGATATTGTCCCAGTGCCTGTTTTGTTATCCTTCATTGCCTGAAGTTGTAAAATGGTATTAAAAAAAAAAACTTCTGAACTTTGTCTGAAACTTCACTTCGTTCCTAGTATTACTACAGTTTTTACATGTGCTACTTGGAGTTCTACTTACTTACAGACTGTTTGTTTACAGTTTGCTGCCTAGGAGACCGACCACTGCTGTCAGTCTCTGTGGCAACCAGCTGTAAACACAAGTGTTAATATCTCAAGAATGGCTGAAAATTTTAGCAAGCAGTGAATTGAAAAATTGCTTGTATTTACAAGCACTATCCAGCAATACCCCTTACGGAGATAGTAATAAAACTTTAAGCATCACTTTAAATGTTTTTGTCTATAGGTTATTATTAAAGAGTAGTGAAAAAACTTTTGACTAGCATAGCTGATGTTCCTTTTTTTGTCATATTGATTCATTTTTACACTGTGTTCTAGTTCCCCTAATGCAGACTACATTTCCCACAATGGGGGTGGAGTGTCAACGCAGTGCACTTCATCTCAGATTCCTATTGAAAAGAAGGCAGTGATAGATTAGTAACATAGAACTGCTGTGTCATGATTTACACTTTGGAGTCTCTGTATGATCTATGTAATGCAGTTTTGGACTTTCTCCCCTGCCTTCTGCTTGTGATAGGTTTCATCTGTCAACTACGCAAAATACATTGGTGAATCAGTACACACACAGTTAGCATAGACAACACGAGCCTGGGATGGTTTAGAACAGTGCATTAAAATATTGTAGAGACTTCTCTACAATCTCATATCACGTCTGCAGTGCTTTTTTTTGCATAGGTGACATACAGAGAAGGAAACCAGGTGGCAAATATTAGGTCTAAGAACTGACAGGAGATGATGGCACCCTTCAGTTTACAGGAAGTCCCTCTCCTTATTGTTGGAGAATTACCTTTAAAGCAGTATTCTCACAGTAGCACTCAAAATAATGTGAGGAATGGGGAAAAGGAAATATTATCAGCTCACTAGTGAAGGAGGAATGTCAGATAGGGCGCGGTGCACAGATAGTTCCAGATCGGTTCTTGGGTTAAATATGTAGGAGAAAAGAGTGTTCATCCAGCAGCCACTATATCAAAATAAAAAAAATCTAAAACTTCACATTTATTAGGATAAATATTAAAAGCTGGGAAAAAATAAAATCATTGCTGTAGGCGTCCAGTCACGTCGTCTACACATTTCAAGCAAATGCACTCTTAAAGAAGCACTTCTCCTCCTCCTCCCACCAAAGTTTTTATCCTCTTAATATATTGCAGTCATCATATTCTGCAGCACTGTGTACTTACAATTGCTCATTTTGCATTTCTACCAAGATAATTCTTCTCTTTTTCATTAGGTCTATGGTATCACGTGATTAAAAACTGACAGGCTGAATCCTTCTAAGCTCCATGTACAAATTGGAGATCAATTTTTCCTGCATGAGTCATGAGTCATTGCAAAAGTCCCTGTCAGGGGGGAGGGAGTAGCTGGGTCAGGAGGTGAAGAGGGGGATGATAAATACAAGGACAAGATACTTCCTGTGTCTACATAGAGCATAGAAAAGAGAAGAATTATCTGGATATAAGGGGAAAATAAGCAATTGTAATACACTGTGCCAGGGCCGGCTCCAGGTTTTTCTGGGCCCCGGGCGAAAGA
>VIAB01012246.1:12286-24483 GCA_009801035.1 Oophaga pumilio
AAAAAACAAAAACAGGATAGCACGCGTATGTGAAAAACTGATGTGTGAATGAGCTCTTGATGTATGAATGGGACGTATGCATTTTAGATGGACTGTTTCTATTAAGTTAGTGAGCAGATTTATTTTTTTCCTAATCCAATCATCTGAATGGAACTTGAGTTTTCAAGTATCCACTGAGTTTTGGAAGCAGAAGCTGCTTCAGAAAAAAGCCAGCCTTTGTTTGGGTCGATTTTTGAGTGCTGGTGTCTTTTTTATTTTAACTGTTGGACACATAGTGGATGCATCACAGAGGTGGAGTCCTCTGTGATGTAAAGCGCTAGTACACATAGTACTAAGAAGGGTTAAATGGCCACAGCAGGGCTGAGTTTTAATTTGATTAGTTGAAGAGTTGGGCAGGACAGCTGCTCACCATATCTCCACCCAAATGAAGCCTGTTTGATCTGTGTGTAGAAGTGTGACCTCCAGGATTGTGTGCCTTTGCTAAAGGACTAAGATGCTGGATTCTAAGGGCCCCGTTACACATAGCGACGCACCAGCGATCCCAACAATACGACCTGGTAAGGATCGCTGGTGCGTCGTACATGGTCGCTAGTAAGTTGTCAAACAGGCAGATCTACTCAACGACGCAGCAACGATACGGCGATCCGTATAACGACCTCAGCGATCGTTGGGACCTTGTCAGAGCAGCGATTCTGACAAAGACAAAGCAAAATCGCGCCTGTGTCACTGAGTTCTGAGTCGCCAACGAGGTCACTCGTCGTTTTTATAGCATCAAACACAGCAATGCATGCTGGCCAGCGGGACACCAACACAATCAGCAATATCGCAGTGGGGTGCCGGTGTCACACATAGCAAGATCGCTAGCAAGGTCGCTGTTGCGTCAAAAAACCTGTGACATTTCAGAGATCTCGCTATGTGTGAAGTACCCTTAACTCAAGTGGGCGAACCTGCACTATTGTATGGACTGTTTACTTTATGGAACTGGAAGCTGGCTTTAGAATGGTCTGGTCACGTCTTTTAGCCTCTTCACGACTTTTGAAGCCTGAAGTGGTTAATTGTTTTTAAAACACTTTCAGTGAATTTTCTTGAAAATAAAAACGTGGTGCTCACATATTCTAACTACTGACAGGCGCTGTTCATAATGGCGTAATAGCTCTATATGATCAAGAAACAATTACAAAGCATAAGGGCACATTACAATAGCGTTTCATCATAGGTCGTGTAAAAACAGAAGCCATAAACATCGGTCCAGAACTATACCCTGGCTTTCTAATAGTAGATGGCATAAAAGAGTAGCATTACATATGAAAGAGCGTTCATATGCTGCACTAACGCAACGATTCATCATATCTGAAAACATTGTCAGATAAGACTTCATAATCAATTATCCCAGTGGTCTCCATGTACTCTGTAGGAGTCGCCTTCAGTCCAACCACCGGACATAATATAAACCATTAATGGTTATTCTCTTCAAACTACAGGGTGGAAAGTGCATTAATGAGTGTACTAACTAACACACATCAGCAAACTGCTGATAGCTATTCAACTTCTCCAAGACTCTGGTATTAAACAATGGAAATCAATCAGAATAATTGCAGCCAGAGGATGTTACCACACGTGCTGCTGAGATTTTATATGGTGACTTTAAGTCAACCCAAGGAGTTGATTAAAAAAAAAATAGAAAGTGAAATCTTTCGTATACAATTGTGCTCTCATCTTATTATCTACCCTTTGCTTTGGGTGGTGCATACAAAAAGATTTTTTTTTTAACTCCATTTTCACATAAAGAATGGATTGCATTTTGTAAGCGATGTATACTTGACAACAGTATTATATACTTACAGATAATTAAAGAAAATCGGATAACGTTGTTTGACTCCTGATTGATCTAGTCAATCAATCATTTCAGCAGTCTGGTGACCAAAGAATGGAACTTAATCACTTCCTGACAACTGGTCAGTAGTACATGTCAGGCAGGAACAAGTATTCTTAGAATACAGTATCACTTCAGGGTGTGGAAGGACAAGTGGGCTCTGGAAGACAAGAGCACCAGGTTTCACTGACCTTTGCAAAGATTGTTGAAGGTGCTAAAATGATGCGGCCACCATGTCCTTTTTTCATTTACCTAGAAATTAATATTTAAAACATTGGTCCACAATGTAAAATTTATGTAGGGCGGCACGGTGGCTCAGTGGTTAGAACTGCAACCTTGCAGCGCTGGGGTCCTGGGTTCAAATCCCACCAAGGACAACATCTGCTAGGAGTTTGTAAGTTCTCCCTGTGTTTGCGTGGGTTTCCTCCGGGTTTTCCGGTTTCCTCCCACATTCCAAAGACTAAATAATTTATAGGGAATTTAGATTGTGAGCCCCATTGGGACAGTGCCAATAGTGTCTGTAAAGCGCTGTGGTATTACTGGCGCTATATAGAGGAGTAAACTAAAATGTTGCAAAACCATCACATTTTGTACTCAAAACTTATAAAACTTGACTTCGGTGTAGATGTTGACCCTTAAAGAAGTTATTTAACCAAAGCCAGTTTCAGTTCAGCAGATTATGAAAGCGTCAGAATTACTGATGTAATTTCCAGCCGCGAGCTAAGGACCTGAACGGATTAATAGAAATTGCGATGTCAGTTTATATCCTTAGATCTGGCCAGGCTGAAGCTTGAGTCGGTTATATGAAATAGTCAGACAAGTTATTTAAAACTTGTCTTCATTTCACCAGTGAAAAACTATTTTCCATCCAAGCAGAGTCAGTTTTGTGCCTGTATGCGTTCCATTTTTCAGATACTTTGAATATTAAAGACTCATCAAGGTTAACAACCATCTAGAAATTCCAGGACAGTCCGTAAATATAGGGAACTTTTTTTTGCTCTGTCTGCAAGAAAAATTTGAGGAGTTCCGAGATTTTTTTTTGAAGCTGAAGAAACTTATGCAGATTATTTTGACTGTAATTATCATTTTACAGTGAATGCAGCCGATGTCTCATCTCAGAATTATGGGCTGTAGACAGGTATCACTTAGAATCATGATTTATTTTTTCCAATGTGTCCGTAAAAAATATTGTCCGTAATTATTTGATAAGCTGTTCAGAAAAATGAAAAAGTCAAGTTGGCAAGAGAGACTCATCTGAAAGTCGGAAAAAAACAGGCCATGTCTGGATATTCTCTGCATGCACCAATTGTCCGCTAAGAAAATCAATGTGAATTGGCCCATTAAGTTTAATGGATAAGTATTCAGCCCGTGCTGTCCCATTCACACTGAGCTCTTGCTCATGAACGTTTGTGTGAATTGGCCCTTAAGATGTGTATCTGCTATCACTTGACTCAATGGGGCCCAAGTCAATAACATTTTTGCCAGAGCTGTACCCTAAAACGGTCTAAAATGATGCAAAATTTTGTTGCAAAAACTGTGACTATTGGTATTTTTATGCCAGTCCCAACCAAATCTCTCAACTTAAAGAATGGGTGTGATTGAGTACAATTGGCAAAGACATTGTAATATCCACTGCAAAAGTGGATTAAATTATAAATATTCTCCTGTCTCTGACCGGAGGACATCTTTTGCAGTGGCGCATGACAGCACAAATATGCACCAAATTCATTAAGCAGCGCATGCCTGCTAACGAATTTGGCGCATCGTACTCCAGTCTTGATGAATCAGAGGAATAAAAGATAAAAAACACAACAGCATAGGTTTCGTAAATTATGCATATATTACATGTTTATTACAGATGCAACATAATTTTTAAAATTTACATTATGAAAAAAAACAAATATTTACATTTTTTTGTAAGATAAACTTGTTTTTTTTTTTGTTTCTTTTTTTTAATTTACAATCAAAAGTAAGAACATTCCATAAAAAGTCAGGAGTACTTTAGCTTCAGTGTTTACAAAGTCATCTACACAAGAGGCAGCTACAAGGAGAGAATGGTGTACAAAAGCAAGAGCCAGCTCGCTACACACAACATTGGGCAGATACCAGCATCGACCTGTAGAGTAAAGTCATTTCCATTCACTATTGAAAAAGTCCCATATAAATCTGTATGGCTTCAGTATTGTAACCTGCTCTTACAACGAATACATTTCTGATTATGTAAGTGCTATAATGTATACATACGACTAGGTTTTACATACTTCTGCTTTGTATTCTTGCAGAAAAGGAAAAAAAATATATATATTAATCCAGATAGAATGAAAAACAGATTACAATAGAGAGAACCAGAAGTGTCATGTATTAGCTTCCCGATCTGTAGCGTAAAAAGCCCTATTAAATGCATTGCCCGTCACACCAGTATTGCTTGGTATATTGCTAAGAACGCATTGATAGTGAATAATGGTAAGCACGGTTATTGCTTCTAGTAGGCGTCTTATCGGTAACCTACGTACGTAGTATTATAGGGCAGCTTTGGTTAAACATCTGCAGCTACATATAACAGAGGACTGTACTGTAGTCATGTATAACAAGGAGGATTCTTTACAAGACAAGGGTTTACCCCGATTTTAAGATTTCATATAAAGGCATCCATTGAACATCCAATTAAAGTACTGTCAGCACAAAATGACTGTTCAAACCAAGACTTGATGCACTCAGGTAGAAAACAAGCACCTTTCCATCTATTTGTCCTCTTTCTCGATTGACAACTCTGTGACCCAACCACTGGCTCCTGTAAAGCCAGATAAAAAAAACGCAAGGGAAGGTGTACTTAGCTGTTCAGTGATGCTAAGGGTGCACTGAGCGCCTGTGTTTGGTTTGAACAGTCATTTTGTGCCGACAGATTCCCTTTAATATGCTTATTTGAGTCATATACAGCTCATGCTTTTTTTTTATTCTTGAACACTTATTTAAAAAAAAACGCTCCAGGCAAAGTGTATACGCCGTGTTACATCTAGTGCACGATATCGGGCTCCAACGCCCACCAAAGAGCATACTCGTAACATGCACTGCCCCCTTACAGAACAGTACATGTGCCTGCTGTGCAATAAAGACATTAGTGTCTGTAGATTACTGAACTCCCATATACTGTGAGAACGGATGGGGTTTCTTTCTATTATCGCAGAGCAGCATAAACAGAAAGTTCCCGGCTGCTACTGTTTGGCAGCCCGGATTCTGCCTGGCGGCTTTCTCACGGCTGTGATGTATGTGCTACAGCATATCAGCAACAACAGCGCTCACAGAATGAAGGAATTGTTCTTCTCGTTCCTCCTTATGATGCTGATCTCCATTATGTAAAGTGGCTCTAAGCCACCATCAGTTATATGTACGTGTCTGCGAGATATGACTGGTATAGCGCAGAAATGGCTATAAAAATAAACCACGGTGACATTTTTTTTCATGCTGTTGCATTTACAAGGTTAGTCCTGCTCCATTCACTTCTACACCGGGAGGTGAGGGGTGCAGGTGATGACACGTCTGCGGATACGTGCCAGTGTATGTGTGTGATCGGCAGGTATTTTGCACCTGTCCCATTGTAATGGATACCTGACAATCGTGCACGTCCAACAGATATCAGTAGACATGACACAACCTGCCCCACAACAATGGAAGCGGTAGTGAAGGTAGCAAGTCTAACCCTTTAATGTATATACTTGTCCTTGAAGTGTTAGCCCTCATAGTCAAATTCCTTCTTTTGCAAAGGACCCCGACAATATACAGCATTTCCCAATATTGGGACATACAACAATCAACTGTATTTGGTGAAGGAACCTGGCAGCAAATGTCATGTTCCACTGCAGCACCACCCCAGGCGAAGAGAGGCATTACACTGTGCCCACCCCAGGCGAAAAGAGGCATTATACTGTGCCCATGTAAATCAATGCGCTGCCCATGTAATGCAAAAAAGATCTTCTGTCCTCCAAACTGGAAGACATGTTCTGTATTGCAGTTATCCACCCAGACAAAATTTATGGAGGTCCCAAACGAGAGACCTTTTTCGATTCATTCAGATTTCTCTAATAGGGCGCTTGACAATGTGTTTTGAAGCAGGGAACCCATTAAACCCTACTACCTAATGGTCACCTCAGCCTATATAGCAACGGATCAGCATCTAAGCTGAGGTTACATTGTGAGGCTTTAGGACGGACTGCAAATATCGTTTGGGCGACCTCCACTTATTGATGAAGACAAGGAGCTGCTGCCATGTCTGCAAATACTCTATTAGTGTTTCATACATGTGTTCATTCCCGAAGTATACAGGTTGAAAACAAACAAATTAAAATGAGTGGTAATTGAATAGCTGTTGTAAGACAGCCTTTTAATATTGGCATACATTGTATCAAAATCTAACCCAACTCTAAACCTGAAATTTCAGGACTTAACAGGGGTCAGCCAGCTTAGATAAGGGAACCCTTTTATCAGGGTCTTCACTCGAGTTATGTATTCCGTCCACCACCAGTATGAGGACCCAGCTGAACAATTTCTGCACTGTAAGTAAACTTAGGCTGTAAGAGGGACTGTCTACTTCATCATTGGATGTGCTTCCAATAGAAATATATGACTAAGTCCTATAGCTGTTTCCCAGATGAGTTCCCTGATCGTCACATATCAGGTTCCAGCAGCTTCATCTCTGGTTTGTGCTCAACACAGGAAAGTGTCCCCCTGAGGAAGCTATTTGCAGCGACACACAGCCATCCTTGTAATGATCTTGACCTCTACCCATCTCCCCAGGTTCCTGGGCCATTATGTACTCTGGATTCATGTTGGATATCACATTATATTGTCTTTTTTTTCCCACTTTCTTTGTGTATTAGGATCCACATTGCTCTTTTGGACCATAGTCCTTGAACGTCGACAATTTCAATATTGTTTTTATCATCCAGCATTCATTAAAAGAGCGCACTTTGCAGGGCATACCCTATTATGGGAAAGTGTTACGCCATTTCTGTGGTCTCTGACATATGTGACATTTGTATTTTATATATGTGCTAGTAAATTGAGATTTTTCTTTGGATATTTATTGTATGGTGTGCAGAATTTGTGTATTCACTTGTTTCATATTTTTTATGCTCCATGCTTTGCACACATAGAGCATCTCCATATTGCTGGCCGCCATTGTTTTTGGTTTTTAATTGTTTACTGTGTGTGAAGGGGCTGACGGACGGGTTCATTTCGGTGGCTATCATCTGTCTGGTTATCAGCCATGACCGAGAAGATGGGTAACTTCACTATTGAAGAGAGTCAGTCCCGTTGCCTCTTTCACAAGCAGCACTGACGGCGTGCTGATCCAGAAAACACTCTACTCTGTTGCACACAAGGCGAAAGATAATCTGCCAAAACTTGGGACGGTGTTGGTAACTGAAGTTCGGTGCAACTATGGCAAAAACGGTAGATTAAAGAAGTCAATTGAAGTGGATCCATCACTACTTTTCACAATACAAGCTGTATAAAACATTATATGAAATAAATCTCTTAGATCTGATGAGGCCGTTGTACTTATTTTGAAAATCCAAGTCAGAAGAGCAGTATAATCCTATCCAAAAGTTGTCAAGTCTGATATTAAAGTCAGAACTTTAGGAGTCCAGGTGTAAGCTGTGTAAAATGTGATTATTAATATCTGGATTATTGAGCCACAGTGGGATGGAAGATTAAAGTAAGTACACCAATCTCTCAAGGTCAGAAATGTCTATGTAATAATCTAGGAACTTAGTATTGTGAAATCTAGTGACAGATATGCTTTAAAGATAATTTTTCTAACACAGAAAACCCTTTTAGCGTATACGACAAAACTGAGTGGGTAAAACAAAATGTGGCATCATCGCGGCGCTAAATTCTTGTCCTGGAACTTACACGTGGCAGATTGGGAACAAAGACATTGTTGGATGAAACATTACAAGTTTCCTTGCTTTCCCCCTACTTCTGGGCCATGCATTAATATACACGTTAGTTATCCTGTTTACAGCATAGAACAGTCGTATTGGGTGAATAGGATGTGCCCGGCGGCCGTGCACACGGGCTCACTGAGGTCTGTACGAGGCATTTACAAGTTTGCATACTTGACAATAAACTAGCCCTTATAGTTGTCAGATCACAACAGCTGGAGAGCCGCAGGTTGTCGACCAGTGCAACCAGAAATAATGACAAACGTAATAGATCCTGATCGGAAAGGCACAGATGTTAATGCATATAAAAAGACGTCGCCTTCATCATCGTTGATACGAAAAGTCATGTTGTCCTATTCCATTTCCAGTAATTGCACTTTCAGAGAAATTAAAATATAATATTGGTTATTAAAAATGTAATATGTAAATCTGCAAATTTGTCTGTGTTGTCTTCTCTGGGCAATTAGGGCACAGGTGCTAAATAACCTTTTCTATGGATGTGACACCCACAATGAAAACAGACACTTTTACACATACTAATACGAGTCAACAAAGTGGCTGCGTCCTATGTGGGTCCTGCGGTGGGATAACTATACCCTGACCGGAGAGTGGGGATAAATAATTCTACTGGCCTATTTACATGGGTATAAAACACTGTGTGATGATGCCTGATTGCTCTTGCATTTTTTTTTGAGTTTGTTACAAAATGTAATCTTATGTATTTCTCTGATACAAAATAATGGCTTGTTACAAAGGAAAGTGTGGCCTTTACACAAATACACAGAAATTGCCTCTTTTTTTTTCTTGACAGTGGACCTTCAACCATGACGGCCGAAAACTTCAGTGCTACAACAGTGTCCAAAAGATATTACACAAAATGACTCCTAAAAAGTGCATTTTTATGCTTTGTCGTTGGCAGCAATATAGAAATACCTTCTAAACAATTAAAAATATATATAAATCTATAATTAAAACAGCATGTGGAAGATTTCCGATAAATTAACAGGAAAGCAGTTTCCTTATATCCCATGATTTAAAAAAAAAAAAAAAAAAAATTAAATTAAAATCAATAGTCGGCCATGTATTTTCCTGTAAGAAAAAAAAAGAAAAAATTACTAATTGTTTATGACAAATAAGGTTATTACTTAAGAATGTACATGTGCAATGAATGAACAGAACTTCATAAGGCCATTCGCACACTGACTTCTAGAAAATCCATGAAAGAAATCTAAAGCTGAAAGTTGGACTTTTGCTGCAGATTAGACGACAGATCTGGATTTTATCCAATAGTAATTCAATGTAGCTAGTCGGCACCATCAGAGTATGTGCATGCGGAGTCTTTTGGCAGAATTTTTGGAGCCGTAAATGAGCGAAAAAGTTTTTGAAAAGGATCTGGAGAGTTTCCGCTCAGATTCTGGTCCAAAAACATCTTTAAAAAAATTCCTCAGTGTGCACATACCCTTAGAGTTCATTAACACATGGCGTAATTGCAGTATTTTCGCTGCGCATCTGAACACTGTACATAAAGTTCGCAGTGTTTTATAGCACCTGAAAAATGAATGAGATATCTAAAATCTCGCACACATGCTGCTTTTTTTTCCCTATGTGTATTTTAAACATCGAAGCATTTATTTTAAATCTGCGGCCTGTCAATTCTTTCAAAAGTTTTGCAGTATTTTTCTCCCATGAAGAAAATACAAGTAAAATCCCTGTGCAAAAACACACATATACATGTCAAAAAAGTGTGTATTGTACGCAGCGTTTTTCCTGCCAACACTCTGGTTTTCGGTGTAGCAAAAATTAGGTTCAATTACGCCAAGCGTGAACATACACTTACAGCGCAGTATAGGCAGCAATAATCAGTAATAATGAATAATGCTCTGGATTGAGTGTCTACATCTTGATATGTACCTAAATTATGTCTGGATCCTGAATATGACCTACTAGGACAATGACCTAATTATTTGTAAAGTATTTATTATCATAAAAAAAAGACAGAAAAATATGTAAAATTGTTACTCAAAATCAAAGAAAATTCTACCTGTGCCAAACCTCCTCTTCACTAGAGACAGACGATAGCCCGTTCCCACAAGCTCGATGTCCACCCCAGACAAGGTCCCGCCATCACTCATGAATTGTACAGCCAGCGTGCTCGGGTTACTAGGACCCTCCGAGACATCAAATTTTGCCCTGAGCGATCCTGATCCTACAAGATTAAATAGAAAACAAATGTGGTACCCACAAACCTCACACTGACTACATCAAAAGGTGGTGGTGACATTTTATATACCCACTATATAAATAATATATTCCTATAGAAAACTATATAGTGGGAAGAAGGCAAACCTGCTGAGCTGGGTGTAGCTTTAGTAACTTGTTGTTCTTATAAGTCAGAGTGCAAAACCAACCAAACCCAAACACATGTATAAAAGATGGTAAATGCGAGCACAGAAACAAGGTTACAACCTTTACATATTTTGTAATGAATACCGCACGGGTCATTGGTCTCCACTGTCTATTATGTGACACTGTGTAATAAAATGCCCACCCCGTCCCAGGATTCTGTACTCACCTCCATTTTCAGACTTTTCTGAAATCACAGACATTTTCCAAAAGGCTTTCATTTGTTCTGCATTCCTAGAAGAGAAGTAACTTCCGTCATCAATGCCAAAAATTAGAACATAAAAGAGGTGATAAAAGCACTTTATGGTGTCTAAGCAGCGGGCAGCATGAATCGCCGCTACAGGGGATAAACCCATGTGCAAGCCAGGGAGAGACCTGTCAATCACCTACAGTGGTGCTGGTAAGAGCCGGCCGGTGGCAGCACCGTACTAGTCTAGCCTCCAGGCAGATCTGTAAAGTATACCTTCTCTGAAGCACTGGGACATTTCAGAGAATAATATGATTGCAATCATTCAGCTAGGCTGCAATTCATGATACCCGCAGTCTGGGCAGCATGAATTACCTGTCCGGTTCTCTATAATTTCTGATCTGGTAATGCACTGGGTACTGCCATAGATGCTGGGTTATATTTGTAATCTACCTGACCTTTTACCTATTTATAAAGGGTTTATTTTAGCCAAATGGATAAGGTCCCAAAAAAGACACACAAGTGAAAGTGTTAAGAACCAAGCCCACTTGGTTCTAGAGACTAGATTTGTAGACAGGGAAGAGTTGGCCATATTTCAGGAATGGAGAGGCGTAAAAACAGAAGAAACTAACACAAGATTTAGGAGAACAGTAGCATTTACACCAGGTAAGAACAATTAGTTCTTTATGGTAGTGACAGGGTCTCTTTAAAGTTTATAGCAAGCCATTGGCACTAAATTGTCAAATATCCCATATTGGTCAGCTCAAGAGACTAAAAAAGACAAAGAATTTGGCCTGCGGCTGAAGACTTGAGACAACTCAGAGACTGGCTGCAATCAATGTTTTAAATAAAGTTGTTATAAGTAGTAACCAGTGTTTTCCCCGGCATCTGCTCTCAGAGGTTCTTCCATACACACAAGTGCCATTGGTTTTGACATTTATGCTTCGTGGATGGACAGTCTTACACGTGTTACATCCCACAATCACTAATCTTGCTATCCATAGAGAATTAAAGGTGAGGGAGCATATCACAGTGACACTCGACTGTAGGGGCAAAATCTCAAAAGGAGCCATTTCTTGCACATGATTATCCAAGTCTATAATTAACCATAGACAACAGAAAACGTTCGTTTGCAGTGAAGTCCAAGTTTGATGTCAGATTTAATAAATTTCCGCACAAGTGTTTAGACCACTTAATAATTTTTAAAACATTGGCTGCTTGTAATAATTCCCTGCGCATCATAAGACACTTTGAAAAATAAAATAGATTGGAAGACTTGAATTATATCACAGAAAAGTTGGAATCTCTCTCAAGATTAAATCTAATTAGAAAACCAATAAATAATTGGCTAATATACAATTAATTTTAATCCATGACATTCAGAGGCTTCTAAGACACACACAATATATACTAGAAAATGTAATGCATTAAAGGGAACCTGTCAGCAGGTTTGGCTGATATGAGAGACCACCGTCTTATCTCATATCGACCTAACCTGGTTACAGGTTCCCTTTAAGGTAAGTCTACAGATGGTAAAATATATGGGAAGAGATAATGGCCCCTAGGGAATACGGTATGTCTCTAGAAAACCTTTCAACGGAAATTCAATATTTCTACGCCTTATAGTTATCAACACCATCCATCCATATATCTGTGATAGGGGAACATAATTGATTCTGTTTGTTCAAGATGCCAGGAGGTTTGTGCATGGGAAACCATATAAATGTAATATCATCCCAAATTATGGATATCATAGTCATGTTTGGTGCGTATAGGATGGTGAAATAAGGCC